>CM030853.1:9303174-9380674 GCA_018105865.1 Metaphire vulgaris
GATGATCTCGATCTCTCTCTCTCTCTCTCTCTCTCTCTCTCTCTCTCTCTAATATATATATATATATATATATATATATATATATAATTTAATGCCCTCAGTACCTAATTCCCGAAGGTCTTATGAAAAAAATTGTCCGGAGACAAAAATTAATGTGTGCGTCAACTCTCGTTTGGTTCTTCAAAGCTTGCAACGGGAAACGTTCCTCGAACAGATATATATATATACTGTATATATATATATACACATATATATATACTGTATATATATATATATGTGTGTGTGTGTGTGTGTGTGTGTGTGTGTGTGTATTATGACCCCTAGCTCGGTCGGTATTTCGGTATTTCGCTCCTGAGAAACTGATGATAAAAATTGTCCGGAGACATAATATGAGTGTGTCTTAGCTATCGTTCGGTTGGATATATAGGCCTATATATATTATATATACTGTATATATATATATATGTGTGTGTGTATTTATGCGTGCGTGTATTTGTATGTGTGTTCGTGGGTGGATGGGTGTGTCTTGCTGTGACTTATAGATGGCGAAGGATGATGAAAGATTAATATCTCGACTCCATTTGAGATAATCGGTCTGTATTTAAGATACGGAACTCTAATTTGCATTATTTACTATTTAGTTATGTTGTTAACAGTTAGCGGCTGTCAGCCTACGACTGCATTTAGATGACAGACTGTCGTCGTCGTTGTTGTTGTCATCCTGCTTTATTAGGTTTGATAATTAATTAAACATTTGAGATTTCTCTGGAAATATTCGCCCTTCATCGCCAATAAAACCTTTTCCCAACTGTTTCCGTCCATTCGTCATGGAATGCCGCCGCATCGACGCTTGGTTCGGTGGGAATTAGTTCGATGGTCATTTGGTCGGTTGGTCAAACATCTGGAAGCAACAAACCGAAGACCTCCCCATCCGCGTTTACGACGCTTGTTCCAACCAATGACTGCAAAAGTGAAAAGACGATAAAATTCACGATTTCTGAGAAAGCTTTTTTGTCTCAGCCGTGAATCAAAGTACACAGAATTTAAACTCTCTTCATCTGTCTAGAAACATGTACACGTACACACGTACACATGGAGACACAGGCTATGTCAATACAGACCTTAAGATTTCAATTCCATTCTGTGCATGTTTCTAGCGTGACGCATTTGATCAATCGCTGTAGAATATTTGGGAAACTAGGTTTAATTTGCAGAATTTTAGAGAATAATTTGTTCAGAGAGAGAGAGAGAGAGAGAGAGAGAGAGAGACAGAGACAGGACAGAGACAGAGACAAAGACAGAGACAGAGACAGAGACAGAGAGAGCAACACCTGAGACTCCGGTCGTAAACAAGTGCAAGCGCTTTCTCTTGTTTGCGTGTTTTTTACGTTCAGTGCATCTGCGGCTGTAAATATCTCAGTCAAGTTTAAAAAGTGTCACTGGACCGGCATTTGGAAGATCTGTTATTGGAGACACAAAGAGAGAGAGACAGAGAGACAGACAGGCAGACAGATACTGGCCGACCGACAGACTAGGAAAGACTGAGAAAGGCAGAGAATTTGATAGAAAGACAGAGGCAGACAGAGACACAGAGAAAGACAGAGAGACAGACAGTGTTCGTGATAGCAACAGCTGATGCAGTCGACTGAAAGTGAGGATCGCTGAATTAAATATGCTTAACAGTTAACAGTACGAATGTATAGTACCTCGTTCCTTTCCTGCAATAGGTCCAGCATTGCGCCACCTAGGAGTAACAACTGGCGACGTATAAATAATAATGAATAGTAATAAACATTTCCGGAATTTTTCCGGAAAAGTACCGCTATTTTTCGGAAATTTCCCGGAAATTTCCTGTGGAATTTCCGGAAAACTTCCAAACTCACAACCCTACTCATATCTCATATTATTTCTATAGACGTGAACACCAAATGGAAGAGTATGCCTTATATATTCCTACTGTTATATATACAATTTATCAAAGACTGTGTGTTTGTGTGTTCGGCTGAAACCGTGTTCTCATTGGACGACGCGTTGCTATAGGTAACATCAGTGGCGGTTCCAGGATTTCTTGGTGGAGGAGAAATGCATGAATTCATAGAAAGTTGGTGAGGATGAAAATAAAAGAAATATCAATAAACTTTGCCTAAAATGCTGAGAAGAGAACTTTTCGCTAATTTTACTGCGCTTTTACCGAAAAAATAGGTTTACAAACAAAAAAGGTCATCCCCAGTTAGTTTTAGTAGACTTTTGCCCAAAAATAGGTTTTCACAAGCCAAAAAAGTAACTCCGAAAGTTCGGTGGGGGTGCATCCCCACTCATCCACCACGTGGAACCGCCACTGGGTAACATCAAATGTAACGATGGGGCGGAGCTTATCAACATCATTATGAGAGCGACGTTATTTTAATCAATGCTTCGCTGGACGTTGCTCTGTGTATCTTAAAGCTGCTTATGTAAGCAAGGTGCGATTTGTGACCTGGAACAGTGGGGGATGTCGAGCTGGGGATGTAGTTGTTGGGGAAATGTAGCAGTGGGGGAAGTAGCTGTGGAGGATGTAGCAGTAGGGGGATATAGTTGGGCAGTGAGGGGGAAGATTCCCCCTTCCCTCACTACAAAACAAATATATAAGGCCTGTAACTTCCTAACTTTGTGCGTTATATATACCATCATATTTTCAATCTAGAAATTTCTGTAATTTTGATCAAAACTTATTCGGGTTGTTTAATGCTGAATGGCTTCAAATGGAATCACCTGATTAGCCTCTAGCGTCACGGAGAGGGAGGAGAATGCTGGTCATTTGGGAATATGCCTAATTGACCAATTGCTTAATTCATAAAAGGTCTTGCTTTGAGTCCTCTGATCGTTTCTTCAGCTATTTTAGTCTTTGGCTATTCTTAAGCGTCTGTCATAATCGACGGCTTAATGGTTCTCGAAAGAGACTATGATCAGCTGAGCCACAACATCAACGGCGGCTTCAGTCGATTGCAATTGATTAAACGGAAGAGAAACACATCGAGGTCGCTCCCTCCATCTTCCATCTTTCACTGCCGACAACGCTCCAGCAGAGCCGTAGCTAGAGGGGGCAGGCTGCCCCCGGGCGCCGTCCTGGGATGGGGGCGCCAGAAACCATGGCTGGTTTTATTCAAGACGGGATTGCCAGTAAGGCAAGGGGAAAAGGTCATTCTGCACAATACTTCTTTCATCGTTCTTTCACTTCTTTCACCACGTCGTGAAAAGAAGTCTGATAACAAGAAAAAGGTCGTCACCGGTTTTTTAGACTTTTCGGGGCGATAAATTGCCCCGGGCAATTGCCCCGGGCGCCGAATACTCTAGCTACGAATCTCTGCGCCCCAGCACTGCTTACATCCTCTTAAATGTTTTCTCCGTTGAATGAACTCTTCACACTTCTACCTGGTTTCTTTCTTTCCTTCACACTTTTTTTCTTTTTCGTCCTTGTATCATTTAACTCTCTTCTTCTATAGCAATTTCAAAAATATGCACACACAAGTTCGCGCGCACACGCACACACTCATGCCCACTGCCTAGCTAACGGTAATTTTTCCAGATTTACCAAATGAAATGAAACACAAGAACTGAAAGTGCTTCATGTGGAGGAACGAAGAAAAGCACGAAGTAAAGCAGCTCAAACGAAACGAAGAAGATCTCAAGAGAGGAGGAAGAGAGGAAGAGAAAGAAGAGGGAATCGAATAGGAGGAGGAAAAGGAAAAGGAAAAGAAGGGAGAGGAGGAATAGGAGTAGAAGGTGGTCACAAAAGCAGTGCGTATCGACGATCATGAGGACTGAAATTAGACGAACGACAGAAAGAGAAAGGGGAGGTAGGGAGGGAGGGAGAGAGAGAAATAGAAGACGAAGCGATTAGAGTGGAGAAAATGGAAGGAGAAAGAAGGAGAAACTGTGGTGAAATCAGAGACGCAGCTAAAGGGTGGGGTTGTTGGGGTAAGATGCCTTGGGCGCCGTCTTAGGGATGACAGAAACACACATTTATTAATTTATTGTGTGTGTTGATACAATTTGTCGATAGATGTTGTAGAATTATTTTTGACGTCATGAAAAGTCTGACAAGAAAAAAATTGTCATCGCCACCTTTTCCCTCTTCGTCTGCATATTTTCTAAAAACTTCTTTGATCTTTTTCGAGGAGACACTTTCTTTTCCCTGGCGCCAAATACTCCAAACTACGGTTTTACACGAAATAGAAGAAGTTCTCTTCTCCGACTGTCCTTCAACCAGTGTTTAATCTAGACTCCTGGACTCCGGGGGAGGGAAACTGAAAAAGCCGGGGGGAAACTGACAAAGCCGGGGGAATTCTGCTAGGGGCCGCTGTTAGTCCATGTAGTATTCCAAAATTTCCGGGAGGAATTTGAAATTTCCGGGGAAAAGGGCAATTTCCCCCGGAAACGGCCTAGATTAAACACTGCCTTCAACCAGGTAACTATACTTAACTATAGCTGTTTTCACGTCCTGAGACAGGTTCGGAGATCCATTGTTTCCATTCCAATGTGTGATAAACTTTTCAAAATTTATGACAATTTCTGCTATTGTGTCTTAACATTCTGGATATGCGGCTCAACTGCCAAGTTGGCAAAACCAAAAAAGTGGATTCTAGTTATGGCATGACACAAGTGATCAAGTGACTTAGTTGGGAATTTATTTGACTCTAAATACATTTTTGTTTAAAATAATAGCGCCGTAATAATATATTTTGATAATTGATTTTCTTGTTTACAAATAGAAGAGAGAAATATATCCGCGTAAAGATTTACCTTATATTCGTAAGGAAATAAAAATTCCTTCATATGCTAGGCCTTATAGGTTATGTTAAAAATTCAGCCTTTTGCGTGTTTTGAACACGCTGTCTCATATTCTGGGCTTATGGCAAACTCTCTTCGCTAAGCACCCACTATTTTATATTTCTTTAAATATCAACATCGTTTATTATAAATTTTTCCGCAGACTTAATTATAAACTACAGGTTCAGATTAAAATAGCAGCGACGATTGATGAAAGTGTTAGGCCTACCTAGAATAATTTGCCAAAAAATTTCAGTTAGTTAGAAATAATTGGACAACGGAGTATGATCGCGAATAAATTAGAAGCAAATCAGAAAAGCTTTTAGACAATTCCGTGGCTTTGACTTCTGATATCAGTGGCGTAGCGTGACTTTTGGGGCCCGGGGCATCTTTGTCATGGGGCCCCAAAGTTCCAAAGTTTCGGGCTGACGAGCAAAAAAAAAAAAAAAAAAAAAAAAAAAAAAAAATCAGCCTCCTTTTTACCCTGACGAGCAAAAAAAAAAAAAAAAAAAAAAAAAAAGGTCGGCGCGTTCACTTCTATGGTTAGGTTAGGATTAATTCCCTAACCTTGTTAACCCTAACCTAATTCCCCCGTGACCGGCGCCGAATGTGCCCCCGCCCCCCACGTTACGCCACTGTCTGAATAATTTACCGTATATAAAAGAACAATTGGACGCACCTGTAAGTTGATCGTGGTCTTCACATCAATTCCAGTTTCAACGCAATTGGAGAAGAAAAGGCAACGCCACACGATTCCATTTTCAGCCATCATTTCAACAACGATAGATTCGTACATTTAAGTTCTAATCGATTTCTGTCTTTTTGAAAAGCCAGTTAACTATTTAGCCTCTGAGAAGAAGAAGAAGAAGAAGAAGAAGAAGAAGAATAAGAGGAGGAGGAGGAGGAGGAGGAGGAGGAGGAGGAAGAAAAAGAAGAAGAAGAAGAAGAAGAAGAAGAAGAAGAAGAAGAAGAAAGGAGAAGAAGAAGAAGAAGAAGAAGAAGAAGAAGAAGAAGAAGAAGAAGGAGAAGGAGAAGAAGAAGAAGAAGAAGAAGAGGAAGAGGAGGAGGAGGAGAAAATAAAGGTAAGGATGAATGCCAGTTTCTCTCTTCTTCTGCTGTTGTTTTTGCAGTTTCTTTCTTCTGCCTAACGAGTCGGTCGACCGATCGAAGAGAGTCAACGCCGCCGTCAGAGTCAAGCGAAGAAATACGCCGCAATTCGCTGCGAAAATTCTCTTCGTTACGTCAAGCGAGAGATGCAGAGACAGAGACAGAGAGAAGGGGGAGAGAGAGAAGGAAAGAGAAGGGAGAGAGAGAGTGAGAGAGAGAGAGGAGAGGAGAGGGGTAGAGAAGGATAAGGAGAGCGCCAGAGATCGAGAGGGAGAGAGGGAAAGAGGGAAAGAGAGAGAGAGGAGGTAGAGGGGGTCCTCTAGCGTCGTGTCCTGTTGTTGTCGCTAGGTGTCGGCGACCGAATGCCTTCGTAGCGGCGCTGAGTCGATCGTCGTTATGAACAGAAACCCAACCAGTGGACGCTTACTCAGATATCACAAACTGAAATACGACTATTAGGCAAACTGACCTCTGAACAAACAAACACATTAAAATCGAACTTCTAACCCATTCGATTAACGACAACAACATTGTAATAGCAGCAGCAGTCATTAGGCCCCGTTCATATCATACTCACGAATATATTGTTATTGTCATTGTTCATGACAATTTATATAGCGCCGCAACAGAGCAAGGGCTAAAGTCAACGGCGCTTTATACAAGGAACGTGGAAACGAGATGTTAAGTAGATACGTCTTTAATTTTCTCGCAATGTCCCCGGATGAAGTGGCCGCCGACACTGCGACCGGCAGCGAGTTCCAGAGGAGAGGGTTTCCTCGCGAGAACTGCTGTTCTCCGAATTTGACAGTCTTCGACGGAGGTGGGACGTACAGGTCAATGTTCCCTCCAAGCTGTGCGCGTGTGCGCGCGCACAGAGGTCGCAAGGCAAGCGCACAAACGAAAAAATGAAGCGCACAAAGTATTGCAAAATTTTTCCCCATTGTTTTCATAAGAGGAGGTTTTTCCAAACATGTTGGATCTGCGGTCCACTTCAGCGGTTTTGTAACGTGCCGCGACCTTAATAATAACATGCAATTATTTAAAAAATCGCCATCTGGCGAACGTTGGTTGAAAGAAATCTTCTAAATTTTGAATAAATGGCAAAACAAATCAGAATGAAAAATGTGGCAAATATATTAGGCAGAATTACTTATAAATTTGACAGATAGCCTAAAGCGAAAGGAGAGAAATGGATATTTAAATTTATTGAACATTTTTTAAAATTTGCCAGGGACATACCTTTGTTACGCGTCATAAAAATCCTATGAGTATGGCAAAATCGCTTAACCGTCACGTAGAAGTTTACTTCACAGAATAATACTAAAACCCAATCATTGAATTCAGCTGCTGAAAAACGTTCGGAAACTCGGAATACGCTTTCCTTGAGTTGTTGTGAAATAAGATTAATTTCAAAAGTTCTATAGGCCGTTGTTTCGCGTGGCCGTTCGGAACTGTGCGACTCACTTCAGCGGCTTTGTAACATGCCAAGACCCAGAACGACCAATGCCAGATCTCCCCAGCCAACCAATCAGAACGCTTCTCCATAACGAATGAGCCCGTCTCCAGCCAACCAACGGAACGCCACACAGCCACCAATCTCCCGTACGGCTAGGTAAAACAGACATAATTGAGACGGACCTTAAAATCGAAACAATACAACATTTCCGGCGTGCTAAAACGTTAAATAAAACTCTGAAAGTGCAGGCTAATATTCAGACCCAACAAATAAATTACAAACAAATTAAACATCAACTCTAGTTTAGTACAATTAGTTAGTTTAAATATCAAACAAGATAAAATTAGGCTCTGAAGCAGGCAGCAATGCCCTGCGTCTTTTTAACTTTAACGGCAGCTTAGATATCCATGACGTCACGAGTTTCGTTTTCACCATTCAGCACGTTTTCAAAAATGTCGAATAAAAAGAATGTTACCGACAATAATCGATGAACTCGGACGCTCCTATAAACAGCCAAAAAGAATCAAACCGCGTCTTTTAACGTTTATAACAGACCTATAGGTGGACGACAGCAGAAATATTCACCTCATTCAGTGTTTCTGGTACATGCATTTAATTTAACTAATAATCGATGAATAATTAATTCTTTGCAAGAAACCCGGGGATAAAATTTTCAGGCGGTCGATAGAAACTGAGCAATTATAAAAATGACCTTTCTGCTTAAAGTACTAAACGGAACATTTGAAACTCATAATGTTAATCGTTTTCTGTCGAACATCATAAATTTGGATGCCAAATTGACCATAATTTATCACGGGGGGGGGCATAATCATAGGCATGCAAGCCAATACTCAACCAAAGGGATGGTTCTTTTAGATGGATGGGGATTCTGGGTGTAGCCAAAAACTTAGTGTGGGGTATAGGTCTAGCCATAATAATTCTAAATGAACTGGACCGGGGTTGGAAAGCGGGTTGAGGAAGGGGTTGGGAGAGGGTTTGGGGGTTCGGGGGAGGGAAATCTGGGGAGAGAGGAGGACGGAAAGAGGGTGGGGAGGGGAAATGGGATAAAAGCTTGCTGAAACACTAATCATTTTAATATAAAGGGAACGGGGGTTTGAGCTGCATATAAGATTTCTTTAAACCTCCGTTAATTATATTAACTTTGATTAATAGACAATGGTTGTCATTGGCAATTGATCTTAACAGCCAGGACAGAGGTTACGCAATTCTGATATTTCTAGTTTTGATTAAACAATAGACAATGGTTGTCAATCAAAGCCTCGTGCAGTGCCCAGGCTAGAGGTTAGTATGCATTTTGTATTCATAACGTCGATTGTCACCAATCAGAAATTTTGAAGGTGCTGACCTCAAACTGTGGGAAGGGTGTTGGAATCTTAATATTATAAAAATATCCCTGGTCGTCACCTAGTTGTTATTTTTGCTATATGAGCACGGCTACGAGCCACACATACAGCTATATTGGTATTTTGGCTTGTTTTTCTTCTTTTATTCTACCTAAACCCCAATTTAAAATAATACCCAATTTTAAAAAAGAACGGTCGGCCAGTAACCAATTTAACGCTCAAAACCCATTGCCAACCAATCAGAACGTTAGAAAAACGCAACCAATCAGAACGCTCGCACAGCCAACCAATCACCCGCTTGAAGGTAACAGAATCCAGAATAACGATTTTAATATCGATACCCTGAGTATGGGAAACACTGAATTAGAGGAATAAGTCTACGATCTACACATGAACTGATTCCTATTAAGAGTCTTGGAGGAAAATGGTCGACCTGTATCGAATGGACACATTGTCCTTGAGTTGTTGTGAAGAGAAATTAATTTTCGAAAATTCATAGGCCCTGTTTCTTTGAAAATTTGTAACTGCTTGATTTGTGATGCTTTGTAACATGCCAAACCCTAACTTATTGTTGACTAAAATGGATAAAACCTCAATGAATCACTAATCATTTTAATATACTATTAGGAGCTCTAGACTGGAAATCCCCAAACTTTTGAGAGGCTACCATAGGAAAGGCTTGGTACATTGTGTTATTGATCTTACAGTAACAGGCATACGTTAACGTTACCAATGATATTTTTATATTGTAAACTGGTGATAAATTTGAAAAAAAGTGGATCGTTGACCGATAACAGTGTTCTGCATTTTGTATTGTTACCAATGAGTAATGTTGATTTCGGACAAATTCTCGGGGATGTTGACCTCAAATTGGGGAAGGGTGTTGGAGGGTTTAGGGGTGTAAAAATATCCCTGGTCGTCACAAGAAATTTCATGCGAGCACTCAAAGACTACAAAAAATTAAAGCTAAATTGGTATTTTTGGTTGAACCTCTTCTGCTACAAAACCCCAATAGAATAATACAGGGCGCGAAATTGTGGTCGGGAAGCCAGGAATTTAACTCCCAAACAACTTGGCATCCCCATGTTGGTCCTCCGCAATGGCTTCTCCCCATAATGCTAATTTCCCCAATAACTACATCCCACTAGACTGAACATGCCCCCACTTTGCTCCAGGTCAGAAATCGCAACACTGAATTAGAGGAATATATACACCGTGACATGATGATGCGGATTAAGACCCTTGATTAATGAGTATAACTGAACAATCGAATGGACCAATCATGCTCGAAATTTTAATTATATTAGGCCTGAAAATCAGTCTCGATCCTTGAAAATTTGTCGCCTCTTGCTTTGTGATGCTTGAATTGTTAAATCACTGAATGTCTTCTGCGTACTCGTCCGACTTTAATCAAGTCCTAAATGGTATCATTGGAGTTTCAGACTGGTCGCCCAGCTATTCAGAGTCTACCAGCCGAAAGGGGAGGTGAATGTTAACGGACAGTATTTTCATCCACGTTAACGATGCATGCATGCTGCCGGATATTCTAAACTGGTCTCAGATTATTTGAAAAAAGTGGATCGTTGACCGATAACAGTGTTCAAGAGACGTTTTAAGTTGTTAGCAAATGAAACGCCGTTGATTTCGCCAAATTCTCGGCGGAGTCGACAGCTCATTTGAATCCGACTGGATTATAAAATTTTTGCACACAAGAAATTTCGCGTTCACCGAACGAAAGTCCGTGATATTGAGGACCTACAAAAATCATGGGAAATTGGGACGAGATTGAACCTGGCATCATTGATGCGTCATTCAGAGTTACAGGGGCGATTTGTGCGGAGGGAAGAGGAATCTTCCTCCCACTGAACAACAAACTTCCCCTACTGGAATATCCTTAGAACTATCTAAATCCCCACTGCTACATTTCCCCAATAATATCCCCTAGTTGACATTTCCCCCACTTATAGGTCAGAAATCTAGGGGTCCTGATTTTCGTATCGCCGTGTATATAAAGTGATTTCAGAAAATGTGCTCTTCTTTGTACGTGCCCTGTACTTTGAAATTAAATGTGACTAAAATTTAAAGGAGACAGAAAACTTTAGTGCGATCAAATGTAAAAAATCAGTCCAATTGTCTTTTCACGTGTTCTTCTTGTCTTTGTCTAATCACACCTTCTAATCAAATCGTAAAAAGAGTGGCAACAATGTTCGAGACTTCGAGTTAGTTTGCTATTGATTTTGATGGGCTAAGACCCCTTCAAATGGCGTATGACCATGCGCTCCATTGTAAAGTTTTATGGCAAAGTCAGTCTAAAATGACTTCCGTTGCTTTTTAAAATTTGAAAACCGAATAGAAACGCATGTTTTGACTTTCAGTTGTTTCAGTTTCGATCTAAAAGTGCACTATTACTTTGTACAACCAGATTAAATTGGCTTTTATACGTTGTCAATTCTGAACATTGTATTTTATAAATCAAATCTACAGATCTCTTCTAAACTGTTTACGTGCAATTCCTTTGACAATTGGCGGGATCTTTGCAGGGCCGCCGAGAGAATTTGCGAGCCCTGTGCAAAAAATAGTCACGGGCCCCTGACCTGGCAAGTCTGTGAAAAAGTTGATGACCTTTTTTGTTTCCCACTCCTTTTAAAAAGGAGATTACTTGATTACTTAACATGATCGGCCCGGACCTCCTGATTGTCTCCGGGCCTCTGTGCCAGAGCCATAGCGAGGAGAGCAGGGGGCATATATCCCCGGGCGCCAAATTGGGTATTCGGGTAAGTGAAATGCACGATAAAGAAGAAGAAACATGTGCGACGACCTTCTTTTTTTGCTCGTCAGCAGAGTGTTAAGGGCGCCAACGATACACTTTGGCCCCGGGCGCCGGACACCCTCGCTCTACGGCTCTGCCCTGTGCTCGTGATCACGAGAAGAGTAACTTTTTTTCCTTGTCAGTCTTTTTCAGGATTCCGGTTATTGTTAATACAGTGTACATCGTCATCACCTGGCCCCTACAGGCAGCCGGGCCCCTGTGCAATTGCTCCTGCCCCCTCTCGGCGGCCCTGGATCTTCCTAGAAATTCATTGCATCTCCCCACCAAGAGTTCTTGGAAGCGTCGCTGCTCTTCTGATTTTCCGAACTTTCTTCTTCATTTTCTGCTTTTCCTGCTCATCGTCTCTTGCAGCTTTAGCGGCCGTTTTATCCTGTATAAAAGCAGAGCCAAATAAAATCTAATGTTGACTCTTCACTTGATTTAATGCGCTATAAAATGCTGAGTTAAGTATGCAGTGAGGTGTTTATGGCTCCTCAATGCCAGAAAGTATAACAGCCGAAATGTCATTAAAGTTGCTACAGCTGCATAGCTGCGAAATTCTTCAATGTTACGAGGGCTTAGATCTTGACAGATTGACACCGAGATGAGCAAACAGTATAAACATTTTCCTTTGACTAGAAACACAAGGAGGCCATAAATCAATCCAGCGACTTTACTTTTAGACTTAGCAAAGCTGGATAACTTATACATTTGGTGATTTGTTGCGGAATAATTTGGCATTACCTCTAAAAGCACCATTAGCTATTCGAGTGCGTGGGAATATTTAGTAATTACACAAATCAGCCACAACTTTGGGTTTTTTAAAGATGAAGATGCTTCGTTTACTATTCAACCACTACACTATGTTTTAGAGAGTTCTACATTCTTGACTAAATGAGCTATGCCCTAATTACATTGTATTTGCAATCTGAATGTTGAACATTTTGCATTATGTCTTCATCCAGTTTGTTTTGTTTAGTTAGTTTGCAGGTTTGCTGTGTTCCTTTCACGAATAAGGATTTTTTTCTCAAAAGGAGTTCGCTGTTCTGGTCACTCCGAGATGGCATTAAACAAAGAATGCAAAAGGATTTTAATCTATAGCTCACCAGACCTAGATTATGACTATTTTTCCTATTAAATTCAGATTCTGCATTTCGTAGAAATTCCTGCGTTGGCTTTCGGTCGGTGAGTGTCGCCAGAACCTTGATCGGGATTTGCCGGCACCTACAACGGTACCGAAATTACCGAAATGGAGGAATGTTCTGGTGTTTTCACCTTTAATCGTGAGGTTAAGGAGCTGGTTGGCCGCCATTCTGTCAGCCATTTTCTTTAGCAGTCTTTTCAGCAGCCAATTCAGCATGACAGGATATCCGTGGAATCACTTCTGACACTCCGGAATTATTATTGGAATATAGAATCCAGCCAACCTGAGGGTCGGAGGCAGATGAAGGTCTATTCGCCTCTGAAAATAGTCAACGACGGAATAAGAGAAGACGAGTAGACAAAGTGAGAGAAAGAGGCATGGTGAAGAGGATATAGTGAGAGACTGTGTGCGGTGTGTATGTGCGCAGTGGCGTAGGGAGGGGGCAGCGGAGGCGAACCGCCTCGGGTGGCACTTGCTGTAGGGGCGGCATTTTCGAGATTTTTATTTTTTAATATTTTTCTTTTATGATGCGGTAAGGTTTTTTGCTTGTCAGGAATTTTGGGGAAGTTGATAATGTTTTTTGCTTGTCAATCATGGGCGCCCGCACATTGGGGCAACAGGGGGCACTTGCCCCTCCTGGAAAATAAAAATGACAATATTTCCCATTGAAATTTGAAAATCTTGCTAAAATATTAACCGTGACCATTGTGTTAAGATGTGTTTTGCCCCTCTTGGAAAAATTTATGTGGCATAGCCATAACCATTATGTTTTGCCCCTCTTGGAAAAATTTATGTGGGCGCCCATGTTGTCAATCAACAATTTCAAGAAGTCTAGAACTTTTTTCTTGTTACTTTTTTATTTGCCCGATTTTTTTCTGAGGCGGCACTTTTATCGCCTAGGTCAGACTCTAAAGTGCCACGCTACGCCACTGTATGTACGCGCGAAAGAGAGAGAGATTTGGTGATTGTATCACGACCGTCGAGTATTGAGACCAATTGTACTGAAGAATGCAATTATTTTGCTCTCTGAAGAGGATCCATTGAAACAGCGCAGCTTCTAACAGTGGCGTAGCGTGGTATCGTGCCGCCCATGGCTCCTGGAAAAAATGCCGCCCCAACCTCATCCTAGTATAACTAACACGACAAGCAAAAAACAAAAAAAGGTCGTCGCGGCCGAATTTGCCGCCCCTTCGCACATCGCCGCTCAATTTCCGCCCCTTTCAAATTTTCCCGTTCCTAAGCTCAAACTCTCCAACAACATGACAAGCAAAAAAGGGTCATCGCGCTCAATTTGCCGCTCCTTCATGTGTGCCGCCCATGGCTCGAGCCATAGTAGCCATTGACACGCTACGCCACTGGCTTCTAATGAGAAAAGCATTTCTCTGATGAACACTAACTTGGCTGACACAACACAAATGCTCAACTCAGCGATGTCGAGTGATAATATATTAATTAACTGCCGTCAACTGTTTTCGATTTTTCTTTGTGCGTTATCCATATCAATTGGATTTGATAATTTATTCGCTTCCGGGATCTTCTTCTATCTAATAAGCTATTTCTCCCTCTCGCTCTATCGATCTTCTTGTAAGGATTTCAGCCATTCTTACATGCTCTCACAACAGCACATCATCTGTCTGCATATCTGATCTGCTTGCCTGTCTCATCGCTTATCTCTGTGATCTGTCTCTCTGTATCTGTGTGTCTCTTTCGTTATATCCGTTGGCGTTATGAAAGCGGATAGTCGTAACAGATTTTGTGCCGAAAGTTTCGCATTCTTTCTGAAGTTGATATTTTTTAGAAAAAGATACCCATTATATAGGCCTATATATGGTATTGAAATAAGCGTGTGCTCAGTCTGCCTCTCAGTATTGCTTCTCTGCCTCTGCCCTCGCTCTGTCCCAGGCTATCTATCTATCTATCTATCTGTCTGTCTGTCTGTCTGTCTGTCTGTCTGTCTGTCTGTCTGTCTATCTATCTATCTATCTATCTATCTATCTATCTATCTATCTGTCTATCTATCTATCTATCTATCTATCTATCTATCTATCTATCTATCTATCTATCATCATCTGTTTATCATTTATAAATATATCCGATTTCGACTGGGCATGTCGGCGCACTCTATCGGCCCCGTCGGCCCAGGCCATCTATCTTTCTATCTATCCCGCCTGTCGGGCTGTACTTTTAGTAAGAACTGAAGAATTGCGATTCTTTAAATCTTTGGTAAAATTTTCACTCTAATTTCGAAAAATCTGTCGCTGGAGGGCGATCTCTCCGAATAGGGCTTTATAGTTGCAAGATTATAAGATCAGATAGGCATGTCATATTCTCATTTAACCAGAAGGCGTCAAACACGACAGTCATAATCTTATTAGATTACACAGTTGCTGTCGCGGGAGGAGAAATGCACTGCCCAATAAGGCTTCATAGTAGAAAGATCAGGCATATACACCTTTAATCCGAGTAACGTATTTCTAGGGCCTTTCAAACATTAGATTAAAAGACAAAGGCCCTTTGACGAACCAAGCAGACTTGGGAAAAAGGCCAGAGGGCACCAGGGGAAGCAGTAAGGGCATTTGAGTTTTCACCGAGAGATGGAAGTCGGATTTGGGTCCCGATCGAATCTGATCATTAAGCAACCGTGTTTGCATAAATTGCGGAAAGCAATCTAACGACTTCAGGGAT
The DNA here is from genome assembly GCA_018105865.1 of Metaphire vulgaris. Lineage (NCBI taxonomy): Eukaryota > Metazoa > Annelida > Clitellata > Crassiclitellata > Megascolecidae > Metaphire > Metaphire vulgaris. Next base: position 9,318,549 of record CM030853.1, read on the forward strand.
TGATTCAATCGTTCAACAGACAACAGCGCTTCGCCATCGACACAATGGACAAGTTTGTTGTTAAACGTCGAAACTGAATGTCGAAGACCCTGAACAAACTTATATACTTATAATACAACATCTGCACAAATTATTCCATAGTGATGAGTGTAGGACTAGGACTATGCCGAAAAACTATAATCGTATAAATCTCAACACTGGACATGGTCACAAGATTTATGGACTCCCCGAGTTGTTTTTCGCCATAGTTTTCATCCCTCCCAATCCTATTGTATGGAGCCTTATTCTTGATTGTATATCTTCTTGCTGATTGCCTGTGCTTTCAATCACACCTTTTACATCTGAATGGCCTGACTTTTCCATGTTTTTGTCCATTCATTGTGATATTTTTTGTATTTATAAAACCTCAAAACGTTTCTTTTGTTATAAATCACAATTGAAAATGCATTTTGGCTATCTACTGTAAGTTAGTTAGGCACCTCGACCCTCAACGACCGCTGCCGTTATATAGTAAACGGGCCGGAGTACTTTTTATTGTCTTTCGCCGCCTCTGCGACTGGGCAGTAGGTAAGAGGACAGGGAGGTTGTGTCGTAAGCGATCGCAGCTGACAGGCACCCTTCGCTGCTAAAGATTTTCTTTCAACCGAAAACAAAGACGTACATCTTATGAAAACCAATTTAAATTAATGTTTTGAATTTTCCCCATAAACTTTAATCTGACGATTAATCAATGAGTGCAGGGACATCTGGTGACGTGTTTTCTTCTACGAAATCTCAAGCCTTCACTCGAAGTCGAAAGAGGAGACGACGATTATATTACATATGATTAATATTTCATATTAATATTACAATGGGAGTCCCATGGGACGATGGGATGGAATGGGACAAGGTAGGTATAAATTGCCATGAATGGGATGGGAATGGGACAGAAAAATCAGTCCCATGGACAAGCCTGGTAAAATGGAATTGGATTCGTCCAACTGTCTCAACTGCAGCACCTCCAGCGATTAATTCTGAAAACTAGACTGAAAATTAAAGACTATCAGACGATAAACTTCTATTTGAAATAGACAAATAACTATTATTCTCTAACACGGATCTTGCATATTTGTTATCCGCTTAGACAAAGAACTTTTAAATAACATTTTAGCCAGTGTTTTATCCAGGCCTTTCCCCACAAAGCCCCAGTAATCCCTTCTAAAAATCTCTGCACTGGCACAAATTTTTGCATTGAACTGCATGTCTTCCCCTCCAGCCAAGTTAATTTCATCTCCCCCCTCAGGCCTGGAGTCTGGATAAAGCTGATTTTAGCAAAAGCAGTTGCCATCCTCAGTGACATTTCAGCCTCATCGCTGGCTTGCTGTTGTTGTAGCTGTTGTTGTCGTTTTTCGGTTGTTTTTGCAAATCTGTTCACGCTGTACTAATCTTATTCTGGATTTGCTATTTGTTCTAAGTTACTCTGTTCAGTTTCTTTATTTATTGTCAGCGGTCTCTTCTTCGCATAATCTACAAATCTGTCTAACGTCAAGGAATGATCGAGATAAATTATTGCTTCTGGGATGTATTTCTAATGATCATAAGAAATACGATGACGGAATTGCTCTTAATTGACCAATCAGATTGCGTTTATCAAGTGGCGTATCGTGGAAAATAATTAGGCCCCTGAAGGAGGGGATCCACTCAACGCCTGTCAACTAAATGTTCAGCTGCACGTATCTCTCTCCCTCTCTACCTCTCTCGCTCACTCACTTGCTCGCTCAATTCTAGTAATCTGATGAATCATATTTAATAATATCAGTGTTCGTCTAATTTCCTGAGACAGTCAAAACTGAGTCTTGTACAAAAGAATCTCTATTTTGTTTTAATAAAAGGAAATTTCGACTGAATAAATACAGGACGCGAGAAACCGATAAGGTGATCGGATGCCGTGCGCATGCGCAGAAGAAGAGATCGTTCGGATTGCGTCGCAACCAATTCAAGAGAACTATTATTGAGAAAATTGAGAAATTGCAGCTTAGTACTATAACTAACGTGAACTCAACAGTTTCTATATATTTAACTATAATCTAATACTTTTACTTTTGTCAAATTTCTTATCAGATTTATCAATCGTATCTGGTTCTCGGCATTTGTTGTCTTCTCTGGAATTGAACTTTGAAGAGAAGGTCGCCCATTTTATAAATTACTATAAAAACTTCCTGCCACCCGTTCACTATGATAATTGCTGCCAAATGAATGCCATGTAGATGCATAGTTACTTTGTGTCAGTGTTTAATACAGGCCTGATAGGGAAAAAGTCCCCCTACCACAAAATCTCCCACCACCCACCCACCCAAAAATTTAAATCCCAGCACTGACACAAAGCTAAAAAAATTTACTTCCCTCCAGCCAAGTAAATCCTCCTCCCCCAAGACCCCGTAGCCTGGATAAAACACCACTGCGTTGTGTTTTGTTTTGTTAAGTTGTCACAAAAAAATACGCTTGGTGATAATCCTAATGTACAGAAATGTGTTGGAATCCTCAGCTACAGCGTTGCCGAGTCTTATTAAACTTTATCAAAATTTTATGAAGGTATTACCAAAATAACATTGGTTTGGTTTTTATGGATCACAATGTATTTAGTTTATGTAATGGACGTCAATCGAATGCGTGAGATTATGAGAGATATGTAAGAAAGTGCGTGGATGCATTTATATTTTTCAAGTAGAGAGACATTTTGTGAACAGGATTTAGTTCTGCAGTCACGTTTCTGTAACTTTAGTGTCGGTTAATCAGTTGATCGTTGATCGTGTCAGATAATCCATGTCAAATGAAACGCAGAAGAAATAGACCGCCCTAGGATCAAATCATTTGGGTTAATCGTATTCAAACGTCAACGGCATGTCGTTCGCTATACTAATATTAATGCTTTCTCGATGACATGAATTGGCCGATGACTGGAGATCGATTTCAATATAGATAGATGGATACTAGGCCTACATGTCCCGGCGGTTGAAAAAGGTCAACTCTTCGCTGGAAAACTTAATGAAACTATACAGAGTGACAGTGTTGTGAAATATTTGATTACTTGTAATCAGCTACTCGTAACTTATTATTTTTGAGGTAATATATTACTGTAAATGATTACTTTTAAGATGGAATTACGAATTAATGTGCTAAGTTATTTGTATGTAGTAATTGCAATCAACATTCTAATCACTTTTCTAGTTACTTTTCATCTGGCAAATTGGCAGTTTGGCATGAAAAGTGGTGGGGCGCAATGGGTTTTTAAACGGGCAATTCTCTTTTTCCAAAATCCACGATGGCAATGCAGTTATTTGAGGTTAACACTACTAAGTGACAAACTACTGTACTGCAACAGACGCTTGAGTACTTTGTGTCATGGTAGACATTGGTTTGGTGTGCTGTGACTGGCAGTTATTAACCTGATTTCTTCAAGTAGTAATAGCAATTAGTAATATATCCCAATTTTTGACAGAAACTTACTACTGTAATCAGATTAATTCGTTCACAATGCAACTAGTAATCTGTAATATATTACTTTTGATATGCAACTATCCCAAAATTGCAGAATGAGTGGCAAAAATCAGGGCCATCCCGTTTCATAGTCAAATGTCTCACAGCCTGAGCCAAAATGCATTATAAATTTTCCTTAGACTTTTCTCGCTGACATATAAATTTTTAATGGGGGCCTCGGTACTTAATTTCCGAAGGATTTATGAAAAAAATGTTCGGAAATATTACGAAATTGCGTGGCTAACTCTCGTATAAATCGAGATCTGGATATACACACATGTACAGTTGTACACGGTACAATCGGTACATGTACATGGTTCTCACACAGGGCAGTCCCTACCGAACCACTTTAAACCTTGTTATATTATATTATATTATATTATATTATACTAGGTGTTTACCCGTCAAAAATGACGGGGGACATTGGCTGTTTTACAACCCGATTTTGCGCAAATGAAATAGCATTATATGACGGGGGAGATTGGCTGTTTTACCTCCCGATTTTGCGCAAATGCAATAGCATTTTGCGCAATTAGTTGTCCTTCACTCGCCGCCTTTTCCTTCAACCGAGTTAACGCCCATTCGCAGGAATTTTCTGAACCTTGATAGTCAACGAAGGTGTACTGATTTGGCAGTGTCGAACGACATGCAGTGCTTGATTCTCTTGTTTGCTGTGCTGCTTTTTGCACGCCGACCAACAGCCTGCTCCTCATTCTCACTTGATTGTCGGAAAGCTCGTGAACGCTGAACTTTTTTTGTTTTGCACAGAGGGTTAGAAAGAGGAATAAAATAGCTAAACAATGGTGCAAACCTCATCTTCTTAGCTCTTATATAGCCCGAGATGTAGCAAATTCAAAAAAATTTGGAAACTTTCTCAAATTCAAAACTTTCGCGAAATTCGCCGATAATACTTATGTTCAAACATTGGGGTCATCAGGTTAGAATTGATAGATCTTTGCCAAATGTCAACCGATTTTCAAACTTTTGGTTTATTTTGTTCCTCTGACATCCCTTTAGAACTTTGCCGCTGACCAAAGTGGGGTTACCGCTGAAAATATTTTGCTAGGGGCTTTAAACATTTTTCGGGGGGGAGAGGGTGATATTTTAGGCCGTAAAGTGGACTCTACCCCCAAATTTTTTTGTTTTGCACGGACGGTTAGAAAGAGGAATAAACAATCTAAACAATGGTGCAAACCTCATCTTTTTAGCTTCTATACAGCCTGAGATATAGCAAATTTAAAACGTTACAGCAATCTTTTCTGAAGAACGCTTTTCCAAAAAATTAAATCCCCAGTACGGTGACGGCGTCTGAAAATTTAATCGCCTCTTGAGGGGTTACATTAAAAAAATAGGTATTGAGGCTAGGAAGGAATATATATATATATATATATATATATATATATATATATATATAAAAATAACGGGGACAGGGCATTGGAAGAGGGAAGGGAGGTTTGGGAGAAGGAAAGTGTGTTGTACGGGTTTTCGGAGCAGCGTTGTATAGGTTTGGGAACGGGGTTTGGGGCCAGGTGGGGTAGGGGCGGAGCGGTGATGGGTTGGGGTCAGGGCGATTGGGAGAGGGATGGAGAGAGGTACGGGGGTTGGGAGAGGGGTGGGGAGAGAGAAGGGAACGGGGGTTTGGGGCCTGTCGGGCAGGGCGGGCAGGTATGGGTTGGGGTCTGGGCGATTGGGAGAGGGATGGTGAGAGGGAAGGGATGGGGAAGGGGAAGGCGAACGGGGTTTGGGGTCAGGGGCGGGAATGGGTTGGAGCCAGGGGCGGGAATAGGTTGGGGCCGGGGCGATTGGGAGAGGGGTTGTGAGAGGGAAGGGATGGGGAGAGGGAAGGGGAACGGGAGTTTGGGACCGGCGCGGGAATGGATTGGAGGCCCGGGCGCTTGGGAAAGGGATGGGGAGAGGGAAAAGGGGATGGGAGAGGGAAAAGGGATGGGGAGAGGGAAAAGGGATGGGGAGAGGGAAAAGGGATGGGGAGAGGGAAGGGGAACGGGTTTTTGGGGCCGGAATTGGTTGGGGCGATTGGGAGAGGGATGAGGAGAGGGAAGGGGATGGGGAGAGGGAAGGAGGATGGGCAAGGGAAGGGGAAAGGGGATTTGGGGTCAGGCGGGAATGGGTTGGGGCCTGGACGATTGGGAGAGGGAGTGGTGAGGAAGGGGACGGGGGTTTTAAGCTGCAATTAAGACGCTTCGTTAAACGCTCCGTTGGTTTTAATACATTTTTGATTAAACAATATTTGGTTGTCAATGACAACAGCGTCTTGCAATACCCGCCGTGTTGCGGACGGACAGACGCGACAGACGGACAGACATCGAGAATTATATATATAGACTAGGTGTTTACCCGTCAAAAATGACGGGGAAGATTGGCTGTTTTACCACCCGATTTTGCGCAAATGCAATAGCATTTTATGATGGGGGAGATTGGCTGTTCTACCACCCGATTTTGCGCAAATGCAATATCATTTTATGACGGGGGAAATTGGCTGTTTTACCACCCGAATTTGCGCAAATGCAATAGGATTTTGCGCAATTAATTTCCCTAACTCGCCGCCTTTTCCTTCAACCGAGTTAACGCCCATTCGCGTGAATTTTCTGGAACTTGATAGTCAACGTAAGTGTACTGATTTGGCAGTGTCGAACGACATGCAGTGCTTGATTCTCTTGTTTGCTGTGCTGATTTTTCACGCCGAGCAACAGCCTGCTACTCATTCTCACTTGATTGTCGGAAAGCTCGTGAACGCTGGACTTTTTTTGTTTTGCACAGAGGGTTAGAAAGAGGAATAAAAAGGCTAAACAATGGTACAAACCTCATCTTCTTAGCTCTTCTATAGCCCGAGATGTAGCAAATTCAAAAAAAATGGAAACTTTTTCAGAATTCAAAACTTTCGCGAAATTCGCCGATAATACTTATGTTCAAACATTGGGGTCATCGGGTTAGAATTGATAGATCTTTGCCAAATGTCAACCGATTTTCAAACTTTTTGGTTTATTTTGTTCCTCTGACATCCCTTTAGAACTTTGCCGCTGACCAAAGTGGGGTTATCGCTTAAAATATTTTGCTAGGGGGCTTTAAACATTTTTCGGTGGGAGAGGGTGATATTTTAGGCCGTAAAGTGGACTCTACCCCCATATTTTTTTGTTTTGCACGGACGGTTAGAAAGAGGAATAAACAATCTAAACAATGGTGCAAACCTCATCTTTTTAGCTCCTATATAGCCTGAGATATATAGCAAATTTAAAACGTTACAGCAATCATTTCTGAGAACGCTTTTCCAAAAATTAAATCCCCAGTACGGTGACAGCGTCTGAAAATTTAATCCACACTTGAGGGGTAAAATTTTAAAAAATAGGGTTTGAGGTTAGGAAAGAGTAAATATATATAATAACGGAGGGCAGGGCATTGGGAGAGGGAAGGGAGATTTGGGAGGAGGAAAGTGGGTTGTACGGGTTTTCGGAGCAGCGTCGTGTAGGTTTGGAAACGGAGTTTGGGGCCGGTGGGGTAGGGCGGAGCGCTGATGGGTTGGGGCCTGGGCGATTGGGAGAGAGATGGGTAGTTGGAAGGAGATAGGGAGAGGAAGGGGGAACGGGGTTTAGGGCCGGGGCGGGAATGGGTTGGTGCTGGAATGGGTTGGGCCCGGGGCGATTGGGAGAGGGATGGGGAGAAGAAAAGGGGATGGGGAGAGGGAAGGAACGGGGTTTGGGGCCGGGGCCGGAATGTGTTGGGGCCGGGGTGATTGGGAGAGGATGAGGAGAGGGAAAAGAGATCGGGAGAGGGAAGGGGAACAGGGGTTTGGGGCCTGGGCCGGAATGGGTTGGGGCCGGGGCGATTGGGAGAGGGATGGGGAGAGGGAAAAGGGTTGGGGAGACGGAAGGGGAACGGGGGTTTGGGGGCGATTGGGAGAGGGATGGGGAGAGGGAAAAGGGTTGGGGAAAGGGAAGGGGAAAGGGGGTTTGGGGGCGATTGGGAGAAGGATGGGGAGAGGGAAGGGGATGGGGAAGGAGATGGGGAAAGGAAGGGAAAAAGGGGGTATGGGGCCAAGGCGGGAATGGGTTGGGGCCTGGACGATTGGGATAGGGATTGGGGTGAGGGAAGGGAGACGGGGGATTAAGCTGCAATTAAGACGCTTCGTTAAACGCTCCGTTTTGATTAAACAATATTTGGTTGTCAATGACAACAGCGTCTTGCAATACCCGCCGTGTTGCGGACGGACAGACGCGACGGACAGACATCGAGAATTATATAATAAGATTATATATATACTATACTATACTATACTATACTATACTATACTATACTATACTATACTATACTATACTATACTATACTATACTATACTATATTATATTATATTATATTATATTATATTATATTATATTATATTATATTATATTATATTATATTATATTATATTATATTACACGTGTATATATACTGCATATATAATGTAACACACCTGAACACACACACACATCAGAGATGGGCACAATTAGACAAAAATCTAATCAATTAGAATTAGAATTAGTTGCTTCTAGCACCTAATTGATTAGCATTAGAATTAGTTCTACACTTTGTTCAATTAATTAGAATTAGCATTAGCTGGAATAGCTGCTGTCTAATCAATTAGAATTACAATTAGATTGTCGATGTTCGCGATACAGTTGACACACCATGCAAAACAGTTTTAAAATACTAATTTAATATCTGCAGTAATTGCATGCAGCTGCAAATGGTTGGAAATGGCTGGCATTTCCAGTTGTCAACAGCAATCACACAAAACACTTAATCTATCAGCTGTAAGTTTTTCCTTGCTAATGCTACCATGATCATCTCAGCGTTATACTATGAGCATGCGTTTCAACATTATTCTCAGGCTGCCTCGGATGGCTAATTGTCAAGTAATTAAAAAATAATTAGAATTAGCAGGTAAATTCTAATTGATTAGAATTACGATTAGCTGATAAAATTTGCCAATTGATTACAATTAGAATTAGCTGGTCATCTAATCGATTAGCTAATCAATTACTTCCTAATTGATTAATTACCCATCTCTGACACACACACACACACACATATATATATATACATATATATATATATACAGGTATATTGTCTCCAGACAATTTTTTCAAAAGACCCTCGGGAATTAAGTACCTAATATATATATTAGGGTGGCCCAAAAAACAAAAAGTTAAAAATTTGTTTCTCCACAAGGCTGCACATGTTCCACTTGATGCTAGTAATAGATATGCAAAATTTTATGATGATCTGACGATATTTAGAGGTAGCTACCAATTGCAACTTCTTGTTGTATGTATACGATAATCAGAAACGAGCAGTTTATTACTGTCTGCCGCACTGTATTAGTGTAATGCAAACCATTCAACTTACCTATAACAGATTGAAATCCAAAATAATTAAATGCAGTATCGGCCTTTCAATCAGTTTAATAGGTATATTAAATTAGGTAGGTTAGCAAAGAGTCCAGCGTCTTTAGGTAAACGTAAGAGAGTCTTAGCTGGTCTTAAGGATTTATTTGAGTAATCAAATGACAGAGCTGCCTTTGTAGGAATTGGAAATAATTTCGTGTCTGCTGACAAGCTTCACCAGATATTGTTTTTGATCCTCGTTTATTGTAAGGGTATTGTTATATGACCGAATGAGAACAATGCCCCGTTCTGCGCAGTCATTGACAACTTTGAGAAGCTTCACGCTTTGTTTCATTTCCTGAAATATAGTCTTCAGTCCACAAAGCAACTGGCTTGGATAAGAAAGACTGAGCTTTTTGCTGTCCGTCCATGTCAAGCAAGTCGAACAGCTTCAAAGATCTGCTGGTAACATATTCTTCAAGAGGGGTAGAATAATTGAAAGTTTTTTCGTCCAGGCGCCTGAAGTTGTTCGAGTTTGATGGACGGGAGAAGTTGCTGGCCATTGCTGCCTTGGTTTCGTCGCTCACTTTATCATCAAATAAGGCAAGTGTGATAAGATGTTCAGAGAAATACCACAAGTGGCGAGAGAATGCCTTGATTGCAGCTACTCTAACGGTTGACACTGGGTAATGATGTAGAAGATCAAGCAACTTGAAGTCGTTGAATGGTGCACATTGTGCAAGAAGAGCTTCATGCCAGAAGGAAAAACAGAAAAGGTGAAAATAACACTGAAATATTCTTATAGAATTTGAGTCTGCTAAATTAATCGTAGTGGACCACTTGCGCCACCATTCCTGTCAGAACACTGAAGTTAACCCATTTGTGCCTAATGTTCCACTTGTGGAACACTAGATTAAAAATTGTGTAATTCCGTAATCGTGCGCTAAATTATTTTCTAAAGAGCTCTTTTGGCAACAGCTATGTTGCTACAGTGTATTTATTGTTTAACTTATGTTTTACCACATTTGAGCGATAATTATAATTTTTATGAATTTATTTCCGAATTTAATGTCAGTATTGGAAAATGTCTCACTTACCTGTAGTCAGAACAAACGGTAAGCAATATTTTAAAAATCTATTGCTTATATTTTGATGTTTAGAATGCTATAGTAATTACTTAATTAAAAATAAAATAATTTAAATGGAAGTCCGCGTGTAATCGTTGTTCGTCTGATATGTTCCACTTCTGGAACATTGGGCACTTGGGTTACCAAAATCGGTCGTCGAATTTGCATCAGTGAGTTCCATTGCTAACTCATATGTGACGTCCTGAAAGACATTTGGTGACATTTCACTGATAATTAGAAGTTCTAATATGTATGCTTGTATTACTTACTGATTGGTGTATGTCAACGAGGATTTGGATATGTTGAAAGTGAAGGTGACAGTGAGGATAGCAGTGAAGAAGGGTGTGGAATGAGACCATTCGCTGATCATCTCTCAGCTCTAATCCTGAAAGGTCACAATGACAGACTAGCATAATTTATGGATGAAAGTGGTATCCTCGTACTCGGAAGTACTAATAATGATGATGTACCTGCTAATGACGTGTCGTCATTTTCTGTCACTGCTGCATATAAATACAGAAGCAGATCACGTGCTTCCTGCGTCATCTGATCAAAACAGAGTCAACTGACTCTAAAAATCACCAAGACTAAAGCACCATAGAAAAGCACACAGTTTTCAAACCTGGAGAACTAACGGTTACAGATCAAGTTCCACAAGTGCAAGACAGTTCGTCACGAGTCTGGAAGAAGGCTTGACTTGAAGTCAAAACATAATGACAAATTCTGCTGGAATGGCAGTGACTGCAGTGTAATACCAGATCTGAACCCAAGTGGCTATTTTGAGCTATTTTGGGACAATACAGTTGAGAGCATTCAGCGCCTAAGAATAAGCAGCTACTGTTGTGCTGCTTTCTAAGGCGCTATAGAAATCCACTAGATTTTACTTTTACTTACTTATTATCAACACTCTAATCCAACGAGAAAGATCCCAGATCATCATTTACTGTTATGGTCAGATAACTGAAAGTTGTTGTGGCGATATTGTTGATATCTGGTTACAGTAGCGTGCCTAGAAAGAAGACTGTATTGGAGCAGTGAAAGTGACGTATACGAAATTAGCTCATTTCAAGTGCAATGAGTCGCATTCGCTTTGATGAAATCCTTACCTAACTCCATTACGCGAATAATGCTAAACTGCTGCCTGCAGATAAATTCGCCAAAGTTCGACCTTGAATAACAATTATATGAAGCATTGGTTATATCTGTCATGTTTCTATATGTTGCTTTTAAAGAAAATGAAACATTATTCCACAACTGCTATGATCAGCCACTTTGATTTAATCTAAATTTAATATTACCAAAATTATGTAACGTTAGTGCCCAATGTTCCACAAGTGGAACACAATTTCAAAATCATAATTTGGCAATATACATGCAATTTATTTAAAACTAAGATTAGTCTTGATGTTCTATCACTGAATACTAAAGTATATTGTATGTCAAACTTAAAATAAAAAGTCGGGCATTAATGGGTAACGTCGAGCGCGGCTCGTGCTTGGCTGAACGACTGTCCTCGGATCGAGTCGTGGAGCGGTGGCTGTGGATAAATCGGTAATAGCGTTAAGCTGTGAAGGTAAAACGCGGGTCTAAACAAAATAATGGAAAACTACTCTAAATTAATGACGTTTTAAAGCCAACTTTGTCGCTGTTTACCTAGTAACCCGAGATCAAAGCCAAACCATACGCGCGTTGATTATTTTGGACTAACTCTATATTTATATATAATGACAACAGAAAGTATGGTTTGATTATATATATATATATATATATTTAATATCCTTGTTCTGTATGTCTCTCTGTTACCTTCAAGCGTTCTCATTGGTTGACGAAGAAGCGTTTGACGAAGCGTACGTTTAGCACGGTTTAGTCGAGTCATTGCAGCGTCAGAGGGGTGGGCGTGCGACGACGCTGCTATTGGTAATAATTGTTCGTAGCTTGAGGAAGTTGCGCAATTTTAACGTACATTTTAACGTACACAAAAAATACGTGTACAGCGTCACAAATGGTCACAGTTGCGTGATTTTAACGTACATAGGCCTAATTATTACGTGGCGCAGAGCTTGGCTAGGTGGCGTATGTACAGTACATCATTGAAATGTTGTTCAGCATGAATTCAATGATTGGGTAATTAGGTATAGGTATTGGATTAGTATTATCCTGCACTGCGAGCGAAGCATCTTTCTTATATGTATATATATATATATATATATATATATATATATATATATATATCCGTTCTTTCCGGAGACACAATGGAGAGTTTTTTGCTCCAACGCATTTCGATGACGTTACAACGATTTAATGCGATTGCCTTCCAAGGGACTTTCTCTGCTTCTGGTCCAGATCAAGACGAGAGCTGAAGAGTATATATTTTCTGTCACCGGACACTTTTTTGTAATAAGTCCCTCGGGAACTAAGTACCGAGGGCATAAAAAAATATATAAAAATATATATATACTTTTGTTTACGCTGTGAGCCATTAAAATCAATCCTTTTTATTTTGGCAAAACTCAACTATTTTTATCTCACCATTCAACAGAGTTAGCTGCTTCCAAAAAGACAGCAAAACGTTCTTCAACACGAAAAGTCAAGAAACAGTCTTTAAATCGGCCGTCCATCTTCAATGCGCCTATAGTGCTTTTGTGTCTTAGTACGCAAATTCTTTCGCTATTTGGCTTAATGTTGGAAAGTTGTATAGAATACAGGTCTGATCAATATTTTTTTAGTTTTCTGATTAACCGTTTATCCGCGTCACTAGGCCTAACCCTTTGAATCTTAGGAATAGGCCTTAGATTATTAGGCCTAACCTGAGATTCTTAAGCCCCACCCTGGAATTTTTAGGTTTAACCCAGGGATTTTGCGGAACACACTTTGGGAAACTACAGTATGACTTAGCGAACTGGCGTTTACTGCAGATTCATGTGCTCTGAGTCTGTCGCGTGCTTTCCTCAGGACGTCAGAGCCTTTCGCAAATTCTTCCCAAATCGGCTCAACAACTGGTTCAAAGTGCACGACAAGATTCTCGACTGAATTATACGTCTGGACACTTGGGACAATATCTGCCCTAGATTCCACCAGAAACCAAATCATCATTAATCTTCAACGGAATTTGATGACTCACTCCACTTGAGGCTATTCGACTTTTGTGAAGACAATTAAAAAGTCAATCAAACAATAAGCCGATTCATTGCTTATTTACAGATTTATGCTGACTTCTGTGAATGGATATTGGAGCTTCAACTTCTGATGAATAATGGCCGGGAGAGTGTCTGTCAAGAGTTCAGTCAACAACTGAACAACTGAGTTTGCATGTTGCTGCAAATATCAGGAAAGATGACAAAGCAAATTTTTTTATGAATCATATCAAGAAAAACGGTCGAAGAAAACCAGAATTACCAGAGAACAAGCAATAGCAAAGACGACGATATACAATACGTAAATACAGTATAGGCCCGAAATATAAGACTGAGTAATAATTCCTTTTCTTCTCAAAATGATTTTACGCGCGTCTCAAACAAAGGGACAAGTCTTGAATGCTCGGCTAAAAGTCTTATTACATCGTTGCCATAGTTACTGTTTCAGCTCTTGTGTCTCATTCATCAGAAAGCGAGGCTTTAAGAGAATAATTTTATATTTCGTCGATCTAAATCATCTCGAAGATCTAGGAGTTAGTGATTGGCCATGTTGCTGGCGTAGTATAAGTAAACTTAATTTGAAATTAAAGCCAAATTATGCCAGTTCAAAGACATTAGCCACAGCTCTCAAACACACACAGACAGACGAACTTCAGAGACCTTGCGTGTAATCTGCAATATACTCGAAAGAAGTCGTCAGATTAGATACGAGGCTTTATCGCTCTTCACTACTTTGGGAAATCAGTCTACATCCGACGACTGAAAGTCATATTCATTTAAATGCAATGCATACTTATTCGAACAATAAGAATGGACAGGCCATTGTGGCACTAAGCGGGTCTGACCGCATAGCCTGAAACATTGTCGCCGACGTCGTCGTTATCTGTTTATGGCCTCTCAAGAGATTGTTTTGTCCTTATAAAGACTTATCGACCGAAGCGTCCTTGAGTTCTTGTTCTGATTCTTATCTCAAACAACGTCAATCGTTATTTACTACAGCAACGATATTATACAGCGGTGCACAAAAGTCTGGAACCTTCTTCTCTTTTTGCAATTATTTTTCCATCTAATTCTGCAATTCTTTTAATTTACTGCGTTGATTCAAGAAAGAGAAGAACCACAATAGAAGGAAAGATGCAAAAAGGAAAGGAAATAGAATAGAAGACAAGATATTTAAAAAGATAGAGTGATTTCAGACTTTTACATAACACTGTAAATTGCCAAGAAAAGCTTCAGTAATTTAATTTATTTAATAAATTAACCTTATATTCGACAATAATACTGCTGCTGCCGGTCGAATTAACTGCGCCTAAGCGTTATCTATGCGTAGAATGTACAGCTGTACAGGATGAACCAAAGAATCGGCGACAATCTGTTTGGTGGCGTAGAATTGTGGAATTGTCGATCAGTTTTGCATCAGCATTGACAAAAAAGTGTCAATGAGTGTGACGTCACGCTGGTCCTTATCCACTCCCCTGTCACAAAATGTCGCCACTTTTTAGACCACTCCCCTCAAGGGTGACGTACTTTATGGACGATCCCTAAGCTGTGTAGCCTATGACTGTGTTCAAAATGATGTCCGAGTGAACAGACCTCGAAGAATTTAAGAAAAGAGCCGATCTCATTGTTTCTGTCCATTATACTTCACTAAAGACTTCACTAAAGCACTCCTATCCTATCCTATCTACCGATATGCTCTGCTGATGACAAGTGCAATTAGTGTTCATTTTGGAGCAGCTCTGTTGAACTAAGCAAGAAGTCTGCTGGTTATTCGTAGGTTGAGACTCGATGGTAAAGTCGCAGCATTGGAAAAGACAATTGACGAACTAACAAAAACAGTTGAACATGAAGACGAAGGTAAGACGTTCGAGAATGGCGTTTCTTAATTAGAACAGCTCAACAGAGCATCTGCGCCCTCTGCTGCCTTTCTTCCTCTTTTAATGGTAGAAATCGGATGATTAATTTTTTCAGTTATCCCACCATCTTAGCGTCATTGCATTCTCTCTCCCACTCTTCTCTGTCTCTGTCTGTCTGTCTGACTATCTCTCTCTCTCTCTCTCTCTCTCTCTCTCTCTCTCTCTCTCTCTCTCTCTCTTTCTCTCTAAGCGTCTTCATCGTGGACTAGATCGGCATTTCTCCATCAGCGGAAGCTGGGGTGTTTGGCGAATGGAGTTCTTCTATACGCGGTCAGTATGGTATCGGTAGGAGGATGGGTGCATTCCCGGTCACTGCCTCTTGACTCTCCCTCAACGTTAACCTCTCTACTGTACATAGCTAGAGGGAAATTTTATGCGGTCATTAAATTATTTAACTAACTTATTTAGCATAATGAAAACGATTTTTATATTCTATTTCCTCACTGGACTATGAAATTTTTTGGACCTCGAATCTGAAATGCTCTTCCCTCCTGTATAACTAACATATTAAATTCAAATGATTTTAAAATAAAAAATAAAAAATATATAGTACTTTCCAAATAACAAACTTATCCAATTAATCAATTAAATTTATTGCTATCTCAATGACTTATGTTGATGTTGTCTACTAATTATCACATATTTGTAATTTACTAAATTTCTAAATAAGAAACTTATCCAATTAATTAAACTCTGATACGTCAAGGACTTATGTTAATTTTGTCTGCTAGTTAATTCATATTTGTAAATTACTAGATTACTACCACATTCTTAAGATACCTCCCTGCGGGAACATTGTTCCCTTTTGGTGCCGCCTATTGATTCCAACTTATGTATTTAGCAAGATGCAAGATATTCATTTCTTAATAAGAATAATTTTATATTTTTCTTTGCTCTTAGATTTAACTTTAAGCCATAAAATTTGACTGTATATTATGTTCTTCAAATAGACTGTTTTATATTAATTATGACACTTTGGCTTTCGTTTTTGAAGAACTGAAGATATTGACTTTTTTATCAGTTTACTCTATGTTATAGTGATGTCTGTAAGCTTATTCATTTATGAGTTGGAAGCAATAAACTTTACCTGCTTTAAGAAATGCTGTCTATTATAATTATTCATCTTGATATTCAGGCAGAACTGTGCGCACAGTTCTGCTTGAATTTAACGATGCTGTGTGCCATTCTTAGGTGCCAGTTTCATCACCTCACTTGACAAGCGAAAACTTATTATCCACAGTCTAATACAGTAATACCAGGCCCGTCTTTACGTGCCAAAAATCGGGCACAGTGCCCGGGGCCCGCGCATCTTAGGGCAGTCCCGCGCCTGAACTTTTTTAAACCAACACCTAAAAACGTTTGGAGATTACCTTTTTTTGCTTGTCAACACCTAAAAACGTTTGGAGATTACCTTTTTTTGCTTGTCAACACCTAAAAACGTTTGGAGATTACCTTTTTTTGCTTGTCAACACCTAAAAACGTTTGGAGATTACCTTTTTTTGCTTGTCAGCATTTGATCTTCACATCTAGGGCCCCGCAGGTCGCAAGGTGCCCGTGGTCCCACACAGGTATAAGAGCGGCCTGAGTAATACATATTGCATTCATCATCATCTAGAGGGCTGAGACATCTGATAATTACTTCTGTTAATTCTGCATTCCAGTTATTTGGTATTTAACGGGCGGAAGATGGGGGCTGACGGAGGGGGTTCGAGCCCCGTTGGCGCTCGATCCTAATGGCTTTCACACAGGCAGTAATGCCTCACAAGCCACTATTAAATCATGCTAATTTTCTGCAATTGGAAATTTTGTCTTTTTCTTAGATCAGGGCTGGAAGATTAAATACGAAAATCAGGCAGATCTCAACTTAAAGTTTGACGATGAAATACAATCTCTGAGAAAAAGGATTGAAGAAACAAATCAGTTACTTTGTCAAAGTGAATCATAATTGTCGTCATAATCATTCTCACGCTTATCGCCATCGTCCTAGTCGTCGACTCGTCGTCGTCATCGTCATCACTCATCAGCAGCAGCAGCGCCGTCATATCCATCAGTTAACGAGTCGTTTGCCTACTTCGTTAATTAATTACTTAAAGTTTTCCGTTGCCTTAAAACACCTTGAGCTAATTTAGTATGACGAATAATTCACAACTGAAAATAAATCATTTGTTTTGTAGAAGACGAACTCAAAGGAAAGTCAAAGAACACGGAACGACATTCGAACAAGGTATCTACGACAGGAAACGATGATCTCTGCTTTAACATTATAGACTCGCTTTTATTTGTGCTATTTCGAGCGTTCGATGAATTTATTATTATTTAGCATCTTTTATCAGCTTGCAATAGAATTGCGTTTGTCCGTGTTTTATTTTAATCAGTGTGGTATCTTTAGAGGAAAATGACGAATTTCTGATCACTGCTAACTGATATTCTCCACTGGTTCTTTCTATGCTTAGCAATTAACGCGACAGTCTTCCAGCTACCATTAACATTAACTTATTTAGCATAATGAAATAAGTAAGAATTCTGTTCCCTCTCACTGGTCTGACATTCAAATACTGCAATGGTTTGATTTGGATGCAAAGGAACCTGAGCTTCGATCGTACGACATTAGGCTGCTCGAACGTCAAAAGATGATTCTCGAAGGCGAGTTACGAAGCACAGGACAACGACTGGACGACGAATCACAGGTACTATAGTACTATACTGTAGACTTCACTGCGACGCCACACAGATAACGCCGGTGACGCACACGCCCTTATTTATTTATTTCTATGCCTATTTAATAGAATACGACATCAATTTTTGGTCTATTTGCAATAAGATAAGGGTGGGATTCGTGAATTTAAATTTGATTGTTATATCTTGCCAGGAGTTCCATAGAATGGATGAACTACGCAGACAACTTCGAAAGGGAATTGAATTAGGAAATCATCGACAAACGAAAACGACAAATCAACAAAATTCAAATCGACGTCTTTAGAAATTACAACCAAGCCAACCACAACAACCACAGCAAAGGCTGTTGTCGTCATGCCAAACGGATTATTACTGTGGAACAAATACAAAGCGAAGGAGCTGAAAGATTAGCTCGAATTCTCTCTCTCTCTCTCTCTCTCTCTCTCTCTCTCTCTCTCTCTCTCTCTCTCTCTCTCTCAATGCCGAATAACAGTTTATGACTTTGCCAATAGCTGTGACCAGTAGTGTGGTTGCTTTTGTGAAATTGAGGCAGTCATGCAATTCGATGTTTGCTAAGTGAAAATTTCTTCCAAATAGAATACATGTGCCATGTGCACAATGCCAGAAAGAAAGGCATTCTATAGTTTCCGGTATATTACTCTGCGATTCAAAGAGCGTTGCCTATTGTGGTTGACTTGCGTCCTACTGAATTATATTGTATTCTTTACTAACGACTTGCGTTTAATTTTAGATTCTCTTTGAAATCATTGAAATTATAAATATTTTGTAACATTTTGCCTAATTTTGTTGGAATATTACTGTTTTTTCATATTCCTGCTCCAGGCTTCAGTTGCCTCTCTACGTCTGGCCAATGATGCCAGAAGTCTGTTGTTTTTCTGATTTTTCATGTAAAATCAATTGATACTAAATCATTGCTACTGACCCCAACGTCCTACTGCAGAAACGTTCCCAATAAACTTATCGAACTAATTATCATTTTAATCTATATTCGCCGAGCGCTGTATAATTCTAACGATACTAAGCAAAATATGACACAGCATTCATAAACTAAAAAAATTACCAGAAAATTGGCTGTTATTTCCGGACCTCAACGTCATGAGTAGAAGTGAACGCGTGGACAGATTAAGCAAAGGATTCATGCATGTATTTAGCAACCCAGTGCTATGCAGATATGTTTCTCATCACTTATAGACCTGTAGGCGGGTTGATCGAAGTCATGATATTCACTAATATGCTGTGCTAGAGAAATTAGTCGAAGCAGCAGTTGAAAGGTAGCGCTCAAAGCGACCTTGACCCACAGGGAAGAACATTTGGACAGCAGAACCGCACACATCGAAGAGACAGGTGCCCCAGCATCGTGCCCCGGTGCATGACTTCAGATCCATTTGGAATGCGCCTCAAGGAACTCCTAAGAGCTTCATTGATTTTGAAAGACTAGAAAATTGGAAGGAAAGCATTAAAATGTGAAAGTGCATCATCATCTTTATTGGCAAACTAATTCATGCGATGTCTTAGGCCTATTTGTTACCAGTTAAAGCAGATAAAAGGCGAAACCTTTAGGTCTACACGTAGAAAGTAGACAATTATTTCAAACGATAGCAGTAAAAGGTAGTCAGAATTACTATAATATATTTATTTATTAATTTATATAGAACACGCCAGAAAAGTCAGTCAGACTAGATCATAGAAGCCAAAATAATGAAGACGCGCTGAAGATTTAGAGAGAAAGAGATTATGAAGAAAACACAAAGCGAGAGAGGGAGCGATCGATATATAGATATATATATCTATAATATTAAAATCCTTATCTGATGTCTCTCTGTCTGTTACCTTCAAAATTGGTTGACTATTGGTAGACGGTTGAACCGTTTAGTCTATCGCGATGCGTTGGTGGACGATGTTCAAGACGACGTTGCTATTGGTAACAATTGTTCGTAGAACCGGTTTAGTCGAGTCATTGCAGCGTCAGAGGGCTGGGCGTGCGACGACGTCAATAACAATTGTTCGCAGCCTTAGTTTTAGCGTACACAAAAAATACGTGAACAGCGTCAAAATGGCCAAGTTGCGTGATTTTAACGTACATAGGCCTAATTATTACGTTTACAGAGCTTGGCTATGGTGGCGATCGTTGAAATGTTGTTCAGCATGAATTCAATGATTGGGTATTAGATAGGTATTGGATTAGTATTATCCTGCACTCCTCAGCGAAGCAACATCTTTCTAGTATATATATATAAATTATACATATATATAATATATATGTGATATATATTATATTATATAGTGTTTTATATCCCATATATATATAAGTAGCAAGTAAAAGTAAAGGTAAACATCCGTAGGCTCTGTGCCCGTAGGTGCCGGGGCTGAACTCCGCAGCTGACCATCAGCCCATAGATGGCGCCATTTATCAGCGGACGGTGGCCAGTCATTCCGCCGATCATATGGTTACCTTTTGTCTGTCTTTGTCTGAACCCTCATTTTACCATCACGAAAAAGGCTGAATGCTGGCTCCTGGGAATTAACCCGAGACCTCCTGCTCCATCATCCAACGCTAAGCAAATTCCTGCCCCAATTGTATAGGCAGAAGAGGCATATATATATAGTCATCTGTATTATATAAACGGGTACAGAATACCCTTCACTATCTATATACTACTACCTACCTATATACTACTATCGAGAGATACTCTTTCATCGAGATCCCTCAGACGCCAACTCTCTCCAGCAAAGCAGCGACGAGGAAAAGCAGAGACCAGATGCTGGCAGCCTCAGTGTCCTCCAAGCTAGAGGACGGGAACATATAAGGGCTGCAGTCAGAATCCTCATGTCAGACGAGGAACCGGTCGCCTGACCATCAGACGTACCAGGAGCTGCTGAGGAAGCATCCTATACCACCGGAAGATCGAGCTCACGTGCCACCGACCAGTGATTGCACTCCTTCTAGGTGTGTGAAGAGGGCGTTAAGCAGAATTTGCTCCTTTCCTGCTGGTTCAATGGATGGCCCAAATGGATTGAGGCCACAAATTGTGGCCGAGCTCATCGCCTGTCTGGACGAGGCTGGCAGCAGACTGGTCTCTGCTATAACGGGCCTCATCACCCGTTTTCTTTCGGGAACATGTCCCGACCAGGTCCGAACTATATCCTCTTGTGGGAACCCTTCTGGCCCTCAGGAAAAAGACTAGGGGAATTGCGTCCAATCGCGATAGGTTATGTTTGGCGCCGCCTAGCCTCCAAATGTGCTGCAAACTTTGCACTGTCCAGGGTATCTGACTATCTGGCCCCCTCTGCAGGTCGGGGTGGGATGCCCAGGGGTTGCAAAGCGGCAGTACACGCAACCAGACGTTTCTTGGAGGCAATGCCAGATGACAACGTTATCGTAAAACTGAACTTCAGTAATGCTTTCAACAGCGTGCAGAGAGACAGAATGCTTACCGCACTAACTAACATTCTGCCAGAACTGTCGGTGTACGGTCTTCTTGTCCTACGGAAGTCCAGTCTTCTAAAATTTGGCAAATTTCGGCTGACTTCCCAAATGGGCACTCCAACAAGGCGACCCATTTGGGCCCACTACCTTTTTGCCTGCCGCTCCAGCCAATCCTGCGAAAAACTAACAGCCGCGCTTATTTTGGGTTATCTCGACGACGTCACTCTGGGCGGGGACGCAAACAGCGTCGCAAGTGATGTCGCAGTTATTGAGCAGGAATGTAAAGAGCTGGATCTGTCTCTGAACCATCGCAAATGCGAGATTATATCCAAAGGCCCAATCCCAGCAACTGACACTTCGCTTGATATCTTTTCAACGCATAGACCTACAAGACGCCATCCTTCTTCGGACCCCTCTTTCCATCACGCAGGCGTTTGGATCCCTGATGTCACACCGCTCTAACGAGCTAAACTTGGCACTGAACCGTTTGACGCTGATCGCTAAACAGGACGCCCTAATTTTGCTTAGAATGTCGCTCACCCATTCTAAACTTTTTGCACTTTTACGATGCACGCCCTGCACAGGTAATCCATTGTTAGAAAACTTTGACGACGCTATGCGCGAAGGGCTGAACCAAATCCTTAATCTGCGTCTGTCAGACAGCCAATGGGTACAGGCTACGCTGCCTATCAGAGATGGGGGACTGGGGGATTCGCCGGGTGTCTGCGCTTGCACCGTCTGCCTTCTTGGCTTCAGCCGCCAACACCCGAGATCTTCAGTTGTTCATTCTTTTGAAAACAGATCTGCCCACGGACCCACAGGAGGTAGAAGTTATAGCCAAATGGAGGACAAAGAGCCAAATTCTTAATCTTGGTTCGGTCCTCTCCACAAGCAATCCACTTTGGATCGTCCTCTAATCCTCAGAGAGTTCAATGACCTGTTCCAATCTGACCAACGCCAGTACCATCAGGCACGTCTTAGGGTCGTTTCAGAAGAGTACGCCGGAAACTGGCTTTATGCGCTGCCCATTGGTTCTTTTGGCTTGCGCATGGACGACGAGGCAGTCAAAATATTGCGTTAAAAGCGGACAAACGCTGAAATAAAACGATTCCTTCCCTTGTGTGTCTCGGTACCAAAATGCACTACCTAATTGCCGGCAAATCTGCCCTAGACTAATGGGGCCCAACAAAGGTGTTGGCATAAAGTCGGCTCCTGCATCTCCTGTCTTGCTCACTCGGCCCAGGTCGCGTCCCATATATCATATAATGATTAATGACGTAGTATATATATATATATATATATATATATATATATTCCGGGCGCTTCTTCGAGCGGGCATTCCATCTGTCAAAGAACCACCATTGATCTTCTTTACGTTCTGACAAGATTAAAACCCGACGGCCTCACCCTAGACTGACCCGTTTCTCCGGCCGGATACGCCGGCCGTAATCTTTATTTTGGGACGTAATGCCGTGGCATTACAAAGTCGTTTTAAGATTAGATTAGATTACCCATCTACCCATATATACGTGTTTGTTGTGTATGTGTGTGTGTGCTGTGTGAGGCAGCAGAGTTTATGGACAGATTCATAGAAATTCTAAATACGCAGATCTGACAAGTCTGATTACAACCGATGCCAGCTGCCATTGGCCTTTGAAGTCCTTCGCAATAGCCAAGGAAGTCTTTACGAGAAAGATTTTCAAAAACTAAAACCTAAAAAAAGACTAAAATTAAAACTAAACGTCGAGATTGGTAAAAACATTGATATGGAGTGTGGCGTTCCGGAGACAAATGAGAAAGGAAGATATAAAACGATTAGAGGCTTTTGATTTCAGCGTTTGGAGGAAAATGCTAAAAGGCCATACACAGAACATAAGACAAATCGTTTCGAGGAACGTTTTCCGGGGAAAACAGAACCTCTGATAGAACCTGACGAGAAAAGGCAGAGAAATTGGATTTTTGTCTGCGGACAATTTTTTTCTTTAAGACCTAAGAACAAGTAATCGAAGAAATAATGGATAAGATATATATATATAGATATATAAAGATGATATTGGATTGGAACTTATATTTAATATACTTGAAATATAAAATTTGAATAGCATCAATCGATCGGAGTGGGAAAACTGGATACTCTCCTCTCTCTCTCAGAAACACTGATGATATATGATATATGATGATGATATGATGATGATAAGATGATGATGATAAGATGATGATGATTCTAATGATCATGATGATATATATATGATATATGATGACGTAGAATGGAATATATATGGAATGGAAAATATATATGCAGCATAGTGAGGCGAAATTATTATAATAGTTAAGATATATGAACCTGAGGTCCAATAATAAAGAATAGGTAAAGGTATAGAAGTCCTTTTAAAGTGGTTTCTTCAGTAGTCGTTAGATGGCGTTGATGGTAAGGTAGATAGATAGTTAATAGAATGAATAAATTAATAATAAGCGAAGTCCCTTAGTAATAATAGCTGCTTGAGAAGTATGTAAAAAGTCTAGAGATGTTGAGCATAGGAAATTCAGTAGGTGGCTCTAGGCGTCATTGAGTTATAGACCGATAGTTAGTTGAAGTTTAGCACACCTCCTTTAAGATAGTGTGGGAGCCCTATAAATAGAGGTCCCATAGATGGATGAAGGACCGGTAGACTGAGTTTTGACTTGGATTACCGAATAGATGGATGTACTGTCCTTAGCTGGAGCAGGTACTACATTTCTACTAGCGAAGTGTTTAATCTATGGCGTCAACGGTCCCCAAGGGGCAGGTGAGCCCCACGAAAGATAAATCGCGACGGCAGGGAGAGGAGGCCAGTAGAAGATCCGGTAGAACCCTAGATAGTACCCGAAGAATTGCCCACCGTGAGGTGGTACCAATGTTGGCCAAGAGGTATGGCTGATAGCCTGATAGTAACATCTTAGCCAAAAAGCTAAGTCGAACACCCACGCACCTTAAATGAAAGATCTAATCCTGAGCAGCGGTCGGGCTTCATCCATCCTGGAAAAATAGTACATAAGGCCCTGTTCACCACAATATGATGTAATATCTACTGTAATCATGCGATTCTTTTGGTGTCATTAATTTTCGTCTTTTTTCAGTAGTTGAAGGATGCAGTCAAAGATGACGAGAAAACACAAGACAAGTGATGTTAATCAAATCGATTTTTTAGTTAAGCACAAACGATATCAGTTATAATGGGATAACTGAACTTAGCTAAAATTTATATACAGTCAATTTAAATAAATGACATCGATCGTTAATTTGGTTTAAAGTATATTTGAAACGTCAATCAAATATCCACTATAGTCAAACTCTTTTGAGATTTAGATACTAATTTAAATACGCTGATACATATTTTTTTTGATATCGATATGTCTTCGAAAAATTATTATTCAAGATAACTAAGATACGTTACATGTATCTTAGGTTATATGGGTTGTTAGTTGTCAGCATCGATAAACCTGCTAAAATTTCTTCAATTTACATTCGTCCATCCAGTGATTTCCCACGAGACCTCCCGGTTGGCAGTTGTAGCATCTCGCCTCGCTCGATGAATGAGCAAAGCAGCACTTATTTGAATCGTTCTTAAATTTACATCTACCGTTTTGTGCATGCAAACAGTATTTCGATTTGTACAATTTACCAACATTTGACGGTGTCGTGAAATGTTCTTTTTCTTCTGGTGAATGCTCGAAATGACACCGCTTGCCAAGTCTACAAGCAAATTGAAATGGACACTTTTCCGAATATTTCTGATAAGTCTTGTGCTTTCTTGTCGGTCCAACGACCTCAAAGCCTTCACTGTCGTCTAGATCCTCTTCATTGTCTTCTTCGGCATAAAATTTATGATTTAGATATATTTTTCTTTCAAATAACTCAGGATCATTCTGGTCTTGCTTGAATTTCACATAGTCGACCACTTGCTTGATGTTTTTGCGGAACCTTTCGCTTTGGCGCACATGATTACAAATATCCTCCAGAAGTCGACATGTGCTGTATTTTCCTGAATTTTCATTAGGTATTATAATAATCATAAGATGCCTTGGATCCTTGCTGCAAATACCAGCACGGAAGTTTAATTAATTCAGTAACTTCGGTGTTTAAGTATTTGGCGTCTCCTGCTATTATATCAAAGGCGAATTCGAAGACAATGGTGCGTTCTCTTGGAAGTGGCTTAGTCCCCGTCCATTCATCCGCCAGATAATAGACCGGCGGATTCTGAATAATTGCTATGTCGTCCAATGACAGCAAATGCGAACTGTCTAGTTTCTTTTCTATGTACTTTTTGACCTCTTGAGAGAGGCAGTTTTTCCAAGCAGCAACTTCCAAATTAAGCCTGTATTTTAACACCTTTTCATATGGTGGCAGATAATCTCTGTCTCCTCCAATAATTATGAAAGTCATCGATGTTTGAGCACTTGATTCCCGAGAGCTGAGAACTGCTCTTTCGGCGACATCAGAGGCTAGCGCTGTGTCTAGCTGCTTTTCCATGTCCTTAGCGTTTCTTTGGAATGTATCGACTTCTACTCCTTTGCTGCGTATCCTCTTCCAAAGAGAATCATTTGCCGGGGGCTCTGAACCGTAGAGTTTGGCGTAAGTGATCTTACGATTTCCTGCGAGAACTTCGACCAAACGCCCGATGTCAATTCGGAAACGAATGTCATGGGCGACTGTCAGGCGCAGACCTTTAGCACGGGCAAAGAATTTCTGACCCTCGATGAAGAGATTCGAGTTATCGATGAAGATGCAACACTCAGACGACTGCGCCATTCTTGGAATTCAAGAAACTAAATATTAAAAATACGTGTCTCGCAGAAATGCTGTAAATATATGGTTGATGTTATTGGGGTGACCAGTCATTTTAAACGATTCAAAGATAACTGCTTAGTTTACTAGAAAATGAACTACTTGAAGATAGTTTACAAACATCGGACTTGAAAATTTCACTAATAGTATCCTCAGTATGCCTTAACTCCATGACAAAAGCAGAGACGTCATTTCACAGTTTTTCAGAGGGCAAGACACTTTCGACCTGACAAGCTTGCTAAAAAGTTGGCGACCTTTTTTTTGCTTCTCGGACTTTTTTACGAGTAGGCACTTCAGATTACTCGACATCACACCCTCCTTTAGGGGCTGATGATGACCTTTTTTTGCTTTTCAGTGTCTTTTTACCTATTTAGCCAGCCAATTTACATGTAAAAACTAAATAACACAAACATTGGCAGAAAAAACTTTTTCCTTAAAAATCAGGGGCAACGGTACCCTGCCCCCCAAATGACGTCCCTGGACAAAAGAGCGACTAAACTTGAGAGAACTGCAGACACTTCTGAATTAGTCGAACAAGACAGTTCAGGTCCAGTTCAGGTCCAAGTCCGGTCCAGTCGGAGAGTGCAGTTGTTGGTCCCTCCCCGTCCGAGACCCCTAAGTTTGGGGAAAGATCATTCGCGCGGGGGAATCCCGCCCTGTGGAACTCTCTTCCAGACAATGTGACTGGAGCAGTCTCAGCTGGACTTTTCATTAGAAATTTGAAGACACATTTATTTAATATTGGATATGAACTGTTTTAAGCGCTCTTGTTGTAGGCCTTAGCCTTGTCTACTGCGCTATATAAATTGTGAATAAATAAATAAATAAATAGTTATAGACTTTTAAAAAATAAATGGGTCATCGGGTTTCAATGTTTGCACCCTCTGACAGTTTGCCTTTCGCTGAATGTAACAGCTCCGAGTCATGGGCCAGTGGTGCTCCATGAGTCAGTTACCGAATCCCACTTCCGGTTCATTTAACCAGCAGTCTACCCGGGACCATCCGCTTTCAATACGGAGCATTGATGCTTTGTTCATGCCGGTCTATCAAGGACAATATCACCAAACCAGACTCAGCATGCCGCGCAGGTGATTGGTTTTATGGACCGCCTATCCTCTAGTGACTAGTCAGAGTCGTCATTGGCCTTCACCTTGGCGCCAACCTTTGTAAAAGCCATCGTTGCCTTAGCGGTGCCCGGGTTTCGGAGGACGACTCACACGGTGACACGGGCCGTCCTGCCATCTGAGCCCAGCTCGTGTCCCCATCTGTGCCATGCTGAACATCCTATTGCATTGGGCCTCGGTTATATCTGAGATTCCTTCTTCGCGGAATCCCTAGTCTCTGCAAGTCAGACTGAAAAATACCATTATTATAGAAGGTAATGGCGTGATTTTAATCCTCTGGCGCGTAGGCCGAAGTCTAGTATAGGACGCAACTGTCGTAGCGTAGGCCTACGGCCTAGACGTTGTTACCATCAGATGTTTGCCATCCACTTCACCTGCAGATTTAGTGAAAATCAATAAACCTTTATCATGTCTCATGCTATCACTCATGCTGGAAAAGTCATAATATTCAAATTTAAATTCTGCTGGAATTCTGGAACCTGTTTATGTTCGATTGTAGGACATTCTTCCCTGGACATAATCCCCCGGACATTACCCCCCTCGGTACACCCTTTGAAATGACAAAGCCGGACATAATCCCCCTTTTGTTTTCTCTATAGACTTTGACTATAATCATTACCCACACCATAAACCATAAACCAGACACTAAACACTAACCTAAAGATACTGACGGCAACCATGGCATCAGATAACCGATAAGTACCTTTTAAAATTAAGATCTATTACTTCTTTGCCGGGGGTAATATGTCCGGGGGAATATGTCCGGGGGGATTATGTCCAGGGGAGAATGTCCGTATACCTTATGTTCAATGTCCTCGTGTTGAAAATCTGCATTACAGTATATCCCGGGTAAGCGTAACACGTAGGCCCTATCGCCTCCTTCAAAATTATGTATTAGGTGGATTTGCATTAATAAAATTCTCGTACTTTAATTTACCCCAAAGTGTTTTAATTATTGATCATATCGATCACCAAATGTCACGAAATTGGCTGTTTGATATCAATGCTGACGCCAGTATCTTTAGAAATGTCCTAGGCCTAATTCATTGTACTATTGTTGTGAGAAGAGTTTTATTTATATTCAGTCATTTTGCGTTCATTCCTTTGCATGCCAATGTTCTTAGCGGTCAATTGATAAGCCCCTACTTGTCAATGCTTTCGCTTTGTTTGCCAAATCGTGGCAAATATTTCGCGCAGAATCACAGTTTGACAAATATACCGAAATTGCATGTTAAAAGCATGATACATTTAAATTAGCTAACATTTAATTTGTTTTAAGTTCTTTCAGGCTGGTAATATAATCAGGCGAGAGTACAACCGCCATTTTCTTTGACTGTAAGTAAACAACGTTTCCAATTAAAGTTTCTACTAGTGGCAATAATTCTCGGGGATTTTTGACGTCTTTAAATCGTTTTCTGCTTTTATTTTGACATTTATTCACCAACGAATCTTACCTGAAAAGCTGTAAATTTGAAAATTGAGAACAAAGGTTGTCTATTATTGCAACGAGACGTTCGCTCCTACCGACGGACGCGCAAGGAAGTGTTTCTAGACCGCCTCAGCTTTAGGCTCAAGGATCTACAAAAACAATTATCTGATATCATTAGCGTAGCCAAGGTGGGGCGATGGACACCGTACTCCCCTATTCATATAGGGACCAGTCGTGGGATTTTTGGAAAACCGATGAACAAATATTTTCTAGATGTAGGGGAATGTGTCGACATATTTGATATACTTGTAGTGTTACTTTCACTTTCGGCCACTAAATAACAAACTTCAGTTATGATCTTTCACGTATGCACCAGAGCTCACGGCTTAGCTCTAATATTACTCAAAAGCTGCGTTTGAGACTCCGCCTCAGACCCCGCCGGGCATACCCGCGACCCTCCCCAAGTGCCCTATTCGAATCAAACCGGGTTCACCTGTATGAGTGATGATGCATGCACCCCATTCTAAAACCCTGGTTACGTCACTCATTGACCCAGACCAAGGCCTAAACCCACCAAAGATTATTATATCAGCACACGTTATGTGATTCATAGTCTGTGAATTTAGTGGTTACACCATGGGTACTCCGTTTCATACTGTATTACCTCTTCTAAAAATAGGCTGCTAGTAAAGTACATGGGCTATCTTAAAAATCTTGACCTGAAGACAAGGTTTTAAATCTACGATTAACAAACTGTCGAATACATAATACAGGAGTTCTGCAGATTAAACTCAGCAGGTAGCCAGAGGCTACTATATTTGTTTGATCTGCATATTTTCAGTGTTTCATATAAGCTTTTGATACATCAAGTAAAAATAACCCAACATCTAAATATATGTCGATAAAATTTCCGCTGACGCAATTCTAAAATTGTCTAGATTTTCAGAAATTCTGTCGAAGGTTATTACTGTAGACTCAGATTAAACTGTTTGCATTTCAAACACCGCTCACCTTGATATTTGATTTGCACCGTGAATAACCTTCCTCTTATTCTACTTGGATATAACTTTGGATATATTGAGTTATTGACCATTGCCTGGCTGAGCATTCAACTTTCCCATAGCTATTTTAAGAAAGGCTAAGCGCCTAAGAATAAACAACTACCGTTGTAATAGGCCTACCAGCAAAGCGCTATATAAACCCACGAGATTTTACTTAAGAAACTGAAACTGAAATATCCGTTAACTGATAAATAATAAATCCGTTAACGGGAACTGGAACTGGAAAATACGCAAAACTGCTACAAAAACTGAAACTGGAAAATAAGCAACTGAAACTGAAAAGTCGAGTCATATCAGTATCGTTTCAGTTTCAGTAATCTGAATATTGCAGGCGGGCATCAGTGCAACTGTGTGCATGAAAGGTTGGCTATTGATCTAATATCTATTGTCCACATGTAGGTCAATACTCAATAGTCCAGTTGTTTACTGCTCGCTCGACCGATCGCCGGTCTGGGCAACAGGACGTCAGGACCCGCAGGTACAGTAGTTCTTTGACCCTTGATTGGCGGTATTCGTCTACCAAGCTGTAGCCTGTAAGGCCTGCACGGAGTAAACGCTGTTTTGCTGATTGACCTACTTAGTGCCCGAAAGCACAACAGGCTTTGCAAAAACATGGGCAGAAAGGTGTTCTTACACATGAATAGAAATCTCAAATAACTTTTTTTCTACAAACTTTAAACTTACACATGTGTAATGTACAGACTTTCAGGCTGTGTACTAGGGCGGGTTGAAACATAAAAATTTTTGGAATTTCTTTACGGAACTTGGTAATTATTTGAGAATTGAAGTGTAAAGAAAGAAACAACTCATAAAATGGTAGTTGCACCATTGCAAACGCCCCATTTTTGACCTAAACATTGTAGCATTTATCAGCATTTTTCATTGATTACAAACTTGTTACTGCTAAGATGCACAAAATTTTTAATCTACCTAACTTTCGACTGTAATTTGATTGCCTCTTTGTTTTGACTGAAACTATTTAATAATTGATGCTATAAATTTTGGAAAGTGGGGTTTCGACATGAGAACAAGAAACATTACATGGCGTGCTATATTCCGAAATGTTAGAGGACTTCTTTCCAATATGTTGAAACAAATGCACAAAACAGCACTTCTTGCACATCAAAACAAGAAAGAATGACACAAAAACAATGAAAAAGAGGCTGTCAGAGGCTTATCAATCTCTGGAACAAGGCTTCCATTCCAACACTTCACTCTTGGTCTGTCTTGAAATTTTCGAAACACTAATTTCCACTGGTCCAGAACTATGTCGTTCTAAGTCAAGTTCAACACGTCAAGCCACCTTCTTGAGTAGCTTGAACTCTTTGTTTGACATTGCAGCATGCAATAATTGTGTCATTTGTTATGACGAATCCACAAAACAACTCAGCACATCTTGCAAGTGTCCTAAACATTTGAATGTTCCGTCCAGGAACAGTTTTCTTATTGGATCAAAGGAATCGTAAGGAAAATGCTTATTGGAAGGTTAGACGTAGAATCAACAAAGCGGTTCTGAAAAGTATGTAACGAAATTTATATAATGTAGAAGACAAAGCTAAAACTGTAAAGAAAACATCGGATGGTGATAATAAATATTAGATCTTGGTGAAGACAAAGCCAATGACAGTGAAGGAGCCATTAAGAAAGCAATTGTGAGGTATTTCCGGATAATGCGATGCTGAACCCTGTTGCAGTCAAAAAGTAAGACCAAATCAAATGCGATTACCTCTTCCGCACCTAGCAAAAGAAGCAGACAGGTATGGTGTACCTGACCGAGCTGCTGCATCATTGGCAACAACGGTGCTTATCGATATAGGCTTTGTTAAAGAGGATCAGAGCTTTGCATTGATAAGAATAAAGTACATCGCAAGAGACAGAAATTATTTACAGGAAGCTGTAAAGAGTCACATGAAATACAAACAGTATTTACGTCAATAGGAGAAGGGATGCCACTTTAGTCAAGTAAAACAAAAATAGCAAGTAGTATGGTGATAGAGGTGTTAGATAGATGGTGTTGAAGATCACTGTGTTCTTGTTGAACCAGATGGCAATTACCTAATGCACGTTAAACCTTCATCAGGAAGAAGTACTGACATTGCCAGTAGTGAGTATTCTGAAAGTAATAACAGAGATGCAGAATGCAGATGCAGGCGATTGTATCTCAGCAGTAGGCTGCGATGGTACAAAGTTACAAACAATAACACAGCTAGGCAGTAAAGCTGGAGATTGAACTGATTAGGGACACTTGCAAGATGTGCTGATTTGTTCGTCATAGCAAATGACACAATTGCATGCTGCAACATTCAGTCAATTGGTTTATATGTATGCTGCATACAAATGAATTAACTGTCTTTGAGAAATCTGTTTAAAACGTTTGTTGGATGGATCTACATCTGGACCCTCTAGTTCATCTGGGCTCATTGTGCAATGAATTGCAGCACTGCGAAAAAATTCATTGTTCATTTTGAAAATATCACACGTGACCACGAAATGCCGAAGTTGAGTGAAGACGTATTAGATGAAAATATTGCCAAGCCAAGAATTGCCCCATTCACTTTGGATTACAAGAATCACACACAAGGAGTGGAGCGTTGCATAAAACTATTAATAGATGCTTCAACAGCAGTTTATGGCTTTGAAGCAAGAGATGGTTTTATTCACGCCCGAGTCAATTCTCGAAATCTAATGCCCCTATTTGAGTAAAAAAACGATTATTGTGCAAACTTCTTGTAATAAACACTTACTGAGTGAGTAGCTGTGCAATTCCGATCGTCTATTGATCATTCATTGATGGCATACAAATGTTTGTAATTTTCAATTGTACAAACTTTCCTAATTAAAAATGGGGCACTTCCACATGTTCCAAAATAGTTCTTTTGTGATTTTCTTTCAAATCAGATGGGAATGCAAATATTTCCTCAGTTCCGTGACAAAAAAATTTTTTCGACCCGCCCTACTGTGTACCCTTATAACCAGTTGAATAAAAATGAATATGAAATGTCAAATAAGCGCTTTGCTGTAATGCTACAGTATTTAAATGTACGGCTTTCAACCTATGTCTGTGTTTTTATTAAGACGACTAAAAACTGGAACTGAAAAATACCTGCAACTGAAACTGAAACTAACAAATATACACAACAGAAAGTGAAACGGGAACTGAAAAATTAGTTTGAAAAACGGAACTGAAACTGGAACTGAAAAATTGCCCAAAATTATCTTGCCACAAAGAAAAGTGTGAAATGACGCTACTGTTGCTTGTCAGCATTTATTTTAATATGAGAATAAAGGATAACCTTTTTGCTTGTCAAGGTTTTGAAACAAGAGGCCCGAAATCAATATTTGTCCCCCCGGTCCGTATTTTCTCTCGACGGCCCTGTGTGTCCCACTTAAAATGACGAATTTTAAAAGCGAATTCAATATCAATATACTGCGGAAGGTGGTTTCACGTCCGATATAAACGGACATCGTAACGGACAATTATAAAAACAGCGAAAACGCTCGTACTGATGTCATTTATTTATTTCTAGACAATTTCTCTAGCGCAGTAAACAAGTCTAGGGCCTACGACAAAAGAGTTTTGACATATGTTGCCATTATCACAAACAACAGCAACGACCGGTCCGTCGACCAATGCAATAGTCTCCTCGTCGGTCAGCTTTAAATCGGATGCTGCTAGGCGTGGCCTCTTTTTTAAGACCGTAGGCCTTGTATCCGTGCTAAGCCCGCATGCAATGCCGTTAATGGCGCCATCGCTTAAGTTGAACTTTAGAAAGGGCAAAAATAGATTAGATTTCTAAAACGTCGTCCTGGAAGAGTCGGTTTGAGGTTGTTGCAGGCAGAAAAACAACTCTCAGTCTCTGATGGTTAAGATCAGTGCTGAAAGTCATCGAGAACGCGCGGGAACTAAGAAGTTCCCTCACCTTTTTGGACCATGCAGGGCTTCAATGCCGAAATCTGAGGTTTGATTTATAGGACAGTCACATGTCCGTTGGCGCCGAGTGAAAGCTAATATGGCGTTTCTAATGTGTCAAGTTTCTCTGTGATTTGAGATGTTAGCGGCGGTCGACGGTGAAATTGAAGTCGATTTGAACCTGGTGTCTATCGATTCGATCCGTATCGATCGCTAAGAAGATTTATTATAACGAAGAAGGTTAAGGAACATTTTGTGCATCTCGTGTTCTAAGAGTCGGATGCAGAATCTTTTTCAGACGTAACAATTCCCATATTTTCTCAAAAGCCATCTAAACGTGTCTATATATATACAAGACTTTACAAGTTATACAGTTAAATGGAATTTACTGCAATTACTTTTCCACGAATCAATCAATCAATCAATCGAAAAGAATAATCATTTGATTCAGTCGTCATTATTTGATTGCAGTTGATTAGTTGAAGTGATGTCATCAGTTAAGGTGTTGTCGTAATCGTTGTCTATTTCTTGTTGTCAGTTGTTAATTGTCTGCAGACGACCACAGGACACGGTGCATGATGGACAACGTAGTCACTGACACTGCCAAGGATCGTCCTTCTGATCAACCCCATTCCTCTCGTTCCCATGACAACCATCAGAGCTTCTTCTTCGACCGCCGCACTGACAATCACCTGCCCTGGTTTCAACCCTCCCTCACATCGACTCTCAACGTCTTTCACCTGTACGGCAACAACAACAACAACACAAACACTCACTGCAATTGTTCCTACGATCATTAATAATATAAACCATTTTCATATTAGCTATGAAACCCCAAACAGCGAACAGATCTTGTAACGGGCTATTTGTTTCATTAGCCATTCAGTCGCTAAAAGACCTTCGTGTGATTGACCTTCGTATGAATATTGCCGTAAAGAAGTCTTTGACTTTCGCTGAATCGCATCGATATATCAAACAAAATTGATCAAATATATGCAAATATAGATTAGTCTTCTCTAGTAATCGTCAAATTTCTTGAAATCCTAGCATCGATTGTTCAACCTATGTATGCAATATGATGCAGTCAGGGGCGTAGCGACGGGGGTATATCGGTATATATACCCCCAAAATAGGCCAACCTTAAAGTTTTCTATGTGGTTAACTGTGGTTTATATGGTTTATGTGGTTTATAGTTAGAAGTTATTCCCCCGCCCCCAAATATTTATACCTCCCAAATCAAATTCCTGGCTACGACCCTGGATTCAGTTGCAGAAAAAACCTTAATCTAATTATTAAAACACTGCAGCGGAGAAAACAGGAGTTGCTTTTAACGAATGTTCGATTCTTTGCAGTGTTTATTCTAGGCCTTCTCTGCAGTGGCGGCTCTAGGATTTGGTAAGTGGGGGCCGTTGGGGGCAACTTTGGGGGCCAACCATTTGTTGTTTAATGTTTTAAAACGAATAGGGTCCCAACTGGGGCCCACTAAATTGAAAATAGAGGCACGGGCCCCTGCCCCCTGGTGGAGCCGCCACTGCTTCTCTGGGGAATTTCCCCAAAAGTGTGACGAGTGGGGGGTTTTCTTTTGAGAGGAGGGGGAATATAAGGATTGTAATGTTTTTGCTCATCAGAGTATTGGAATATGATATGAAATATAAGTAAGTTGACTTTTTTTGCTTGTCACCACGTCCGGGGAAAATGAAAATATAAAGGTGAAGACCTTTTATTTGCTTGTCAAGGATTTTGGAGAGACAAACCTCCTCCCCACAAACATTTCAACCCCCCCCCATGTCAAGGTGGCTAGAATAAACACTGGATTCTTTGTGTGTTGTGTCACATCGTCATCTTAAACAATATGGAAATCTCAAACCTATTCACATTTAGGCTACTTTTCTACCATGTCAGATACTTTCGGATACTTTGCCATATCGAGGTCGCCTCCGCTCTGTTTCTATTCTTAATCAGTGGATCTCTGAGAAGTCCTCGATGGAAAGAGAGGAAAATCTGACGAGTTATTTGCTCTTCACTTGACTGCCATATGGCGATGGTTGTGGGGGAGGGAGGGCGAAGGGGTTAATTGGAATCTTTTATTCTACGCAACTGATTAGAACTTGTTTGCGCTCTCCTGCGGTTCTCGCAAACAACGTCCTTTGAAAGGAATTATAAGGAGATAAACCGAAGGTCGGAGTAAAGGATAGATGCAAACAGTGGCGTATTTAGAGGTATGCTTCTGATCCATAGCATACCTCTTTGGCCTTTGGTCCTTCTCTTCGGTTGCACCGAAAAATATTTTAAAATTTGTTTTAGGGATATTTGCTTCATAACTTGATTTGTGCAATTAGTAAAAAATGTAGTAAAGTGAAGGAAACTTTAAGAAAGTAAGCACTCCATAATTAATAATTATTAATAAACTTAAACTGTATGTTATTGCAGAACATAGAATAAAAGTAATTTCTCGAACTTTTTAAATTTCAGCTTACCCCTTTAAGCCTTTCTAAATACGCCCATGGATGCAACGTCATTTTAAGAATGTTTTTATAAAAATTATCTTAAAATATATAAAAAGCTTAGCCGCTGTATCACGTCGACTATCAGTAGAAGCGCAGTATCATGATTGAGACAAACAAGAGAGTATGTCTTCGTTTGCTTAAATTTCTTAAACGAACGTGTGCGATCTACAAATTAAATTGAAAAGTTTGAGATTTATGGCAGTACAGTGGCCGAGAGTTAGAAATTTACCCTGTGCATCTGTTCAGATATTTACATGAACAAATTCATATGAAATGATGATCTAACAAATCATGATCATTGATTTGGTCAACCCTCCGTGTGGATAGATCCAAGCGATGACTCACATCGCAGAGTTCTCCTATCCAACAACAAAGCGAGGAAACGACGCTCTTCAACTGATCACGCGCGCAATTAGATTCCATTATTATTATAAAATCTTATTTCTGAAAATGAAAGTTGGCAAAACAAGAAACATATTCAAAGCGTGAGAGAAAATGAGAAATGCGTTTCGATTATCTAAAACTAATAAACATCTTTCACAGATTCATCAGCCAACAGATGGTGAATAAAGCGCCGAAATATATTACGGTGGGTTCGGTTGGGTTGGGTTGGAGATTTTTTGGTTGGGTTGGATTGGGTTCTAGAAAATGGACCCATTGACAACTCTGCACATATTGTATACTATAATAATTTACTTCCATTTTACGTTCTTATGCGATCTTTTCTTTTTAATTCTCATTTCATTGCATAATGCAAGAACTGTTGACGCACTTGCTTAATTAATTTTTTTCTCATGAACCTGGCTTATGCGCCGTCTCTTAAAGCGGTACTTTCCCGTTATCCGGACCCCAGTGAAGTGTAATGGCTGTTCGGACGGGAACCTGACCCTAAACTAACCCTGACCATAACCTAACCCTGACCCTAACCTAACCCTAACCCTAATGCCTCTTTAGCCAACTATACCATCCCTCTACTGGGGTCCGGATAACGGGAAAGAACCATTAAAGATCTAGTAACTCATTATTAACGAAATGAGTTCCGTGTAACTGAGGACTTCCTTCGGCTGTGTTGTCTAATACAGTGGTTTTCAATCTGTGGTCCGCGGACCTCCAGGGGTCCGCCGAAAGGTGCCAAGAGGTCCGCGAATGTGCCAAGAAAAAGCTTTAATTTTTAGAGCCTTCACTTTTTCCCTATCTGTTTTAAGAAAGACTAAGCGTGTAAGGTGTCTATGAAATGTTTCCGTTACTATGTGACTTTTTGGCAGTGCAAGAGGTTGCTAGAGAAATTATTACAATGACTGTTGCAATCCATCTTCAGCGGTTGTCACATTATTTCCACAAGTATTTAGGAGGTGGTGACATAAGCATGTTTGACTGGGTTCGAAATCCATTTGAATGTCGGTTGACTGATTTAACTGGACGGAAGCAGGAAGAACTGACTGAATTATCATCTGACAGAGCACTTCGCTTCAAGATTTTCTGAAGGTGGGGGTTATGAACGACCATTGAGAGAGGTGAAGTAGCGAGAAATACATATTTACTTGGGAAATAGCGAAACATCACCCTATCTGTTTATTCCGCCGAAGGAATCCCGAAACATCAAAATTTACAGAGAATTCATTACAATGATACTTTACTGTATGTCTGTAGCTATTAGAGCACACTCAGCACAAAATAATAATACGCGATAAAATACATTTTGGTCGGCCAACCAAGGGGAGTTTAACCCCCCAAATCCCTCTTGGCTACGCCACTGCTTCGCTTGGAGTTCAACAGAAGGTCATTGTTGTCAATCTGGATGGCATGTTCTCTGGAATATCTTCTGTTGTCTGAGATCTTTTTCTGCAGTCACTGTCATACAAACCAAATACAGATCACGTGCGACTGAACATGGAGACTGATATTCGCGTACGTTCGTCAAACATACCACCATGTTTGGAGAAACTGCGGTATGAATCAGGCACACCTTTCACACTGACCAAAGGTTGACTCTCAGTTTTAATAACTGTCTTAATTACTTGTTGCTACTATTTTGATTTTTTTTCATAATTATCTATAATTTATCGGCGAATGACGCAGTGCACTCGACTAGATTAGAATGCAGTCACTGTAGTTACGGTATTCAACTAATATAGTACACTTGTTGTAATTCCATACATGAATTGTCAATTGGTTTTGTTTCTGGGGTCGGGGGTCCGCCACATAGCAACGACATGCCAAAGGGGTCCGCGGCTTGTAAAAGTTTGAAACCTCTGGTCTAATAATTATAATATTAATATAAAACTCTGCTGACAACAGGCGTCGACAACGCTAAAATGGAAGCAGCTAATGTCGACTTCTTACGAATCCATTTTGTCCCGAAAATATTGGATTTAAGTATTAATCAATCAGTTGTGTTCTAACGACGATAAACTGAGTAAAGACTCTACCAGACTCTGCCTTCGGTGGAAAGATATGAACGATTTACTCAAAGACACGGATCATGGATATAAGTTCATCTAT
The DNA here is from genome assembly GCA_018105865.1 of Metaphire vulgaris. Taxonomy (NCBI): domain Eukaryota; kingdom Metazoa; phylum Annelida; class Clitellata; order Crassiclitellata; family Megascolecidae; genus Metaphire; species Metaphire vulgaris. The sequence continues at coordinate 9,357,105 of CM030853.1, forward strand.
TCGAACGTGGAGGCCCTTAACTTCAAAAGCTCTTTAAAATGAGAGATTTCAATTGTCTTTGAACGCAGAATGGATGCAAATAGAATACTTTCTATTTGTGAACCTGAGGCTTTTGCTGAGACAACCGAACCATAACTGTATTCAAACTATTTTAAACTTACTCCGTGTGTTTTGAGCATCTCTTCGTATTGGTTCTTTAGTTCGTGAGCCTTGATGCTTTCCTCCACCCACATCTCGTGCAATGAGCCAGGCGTAAGGTGCACCTGTCCTAGAAAGAAACGACAAAGATTACAAAACCACCAAACAAAGAAAGCCGCTAAGACCGATGCAAACAACAGATATTTGTTAAAGGGTCCCTATGACAGCAGAAAATCCTGTAGAAGAACTAACTACAAAAGCATAATATATAAATGCAGCTATGTACAGAATTAGTTATTCTGCTCAATGCTTACTGGCGTGTCCAATGTCTGGTAGTTCGATTACGTGTAGCAAAATAACACGATTTTCTTGTCGATGAATGTGATTCAAATAATCTAAAATTAGGAAAAAATACATATTAATTAACGAATCATACAATAACAGGCAACAATTGCAGAAATTATTTGCCTAGCGCGCATATATGTACCTCTCTTCGATTTCTTATGCTCTCAGCTGTAATAATGTCGAAGTCTTTCGAACATGATCAACATTCGAAGCGACCAACGGAACAACTGATGCGCGTTGTGAGGCAGGCAGTTGTGAATGAAGCCTGAATGTTCGGCATTTCAGTGGACAGACTTTTTGCTTAAAGTCTTAAACCACAATAAACTGTCATTAAAATTCTCAGATCGATCGATCTCATACATTGTGCCTCGTCTCTGGAATTACCTTCCGTCAGAGATCCGAAAGATCGATAACTCGGGTCCTCTTCAGTCCATAAATCAGTCACCATTTGCCATCACTCCACAAACTTTCCGAAAACAACTTAAAACTATTCTTTTCAAGAAATCTCCTAGTTAAATCCTTACTACAGGCCTGCATTCTGCCCGTCGCAAATTTTGTTAGGTCTATCATTCTCCATAAAAATACTTTTCTGCGGCTGTCTACCTGGATCTACATCCTTAACCACCACGGACTACGGATTACGGACTATGGATTTTACCCAGATTGAGCGTGCGTGAATAAGCTGCGCCAAGCTTTCGGGCAGCGCTACAGAAATTTCGTTTTACTTACTTACTTGCACGCTGAATATTTAGCGAACAATTTGACGAATGTTGAAAGGAAGCGATTGTGAAGAGTTCTCTATTGCAAATGGTTTCTCTATTTGTTCAAAATATTAGTCTAAGACTGTGCAAGTGAGTCTCTTCGCCTCGCTCTCGGATTCATTCGACCTTCGCATTGCTGTCATCCAAACAACGCATTAGACATCTGGCAGCTGATAGAGTTTCACGGTTTCCATCATGACGCTTTTCAGTGTTTATGCTTTTGCCTCCTCATGAGATCTTGGCCGCCTATAGCCTGCTGTATATGAAACTGATTTGGCCGATCCCTCAAAATCTCCGGTCAGCATGTTCTATCCTTTGTTCTGGCAGCAACATGTCCGAGATTCTTTCCCGAATCTAAGTAGGCCTATCAGAAAAATTTTGATAACGATTTTCTATTTAACAGGGAAATGTTTATTTCAAACATTGAATTTTCTCTGGGCTTGAATGGTTGATTGACTTTTAGGTCGTCATAAAATTGTTCAAGCGCATTTCCCCCAAATAATTGCTGTTGAGAATGCACTCTTTATCACTTTTTTTCTACGTGCATCAGACTCAGTAGATTTGCCTCCAATCGAAAAGCTAGCGGGAGTTGCACTTGCACCCACATCATTCCTGGATAGGCATGTGTGCTCTTAGATTGTGTGTACTCACTTAATCAACTGACGTCTGAAAGATGTACGCAATTTGCATTTGTCTCCGTTGAAACATCTGGACCTAATTCCAATAGTACTGAGACACAGGGCCGTTTTAAGGCATAGGCATGTACCTACCCCCCCCCCCAAACAGGGGGCCTCGGCGGACCGCGGAAAACAGTTTTTCTGGTGCTTCATTTTGAATGTACGATTTTCGATTTTCTGATGCCCGAAAGAAGTCCGACAAGCAAAAAGGTCATCGTCGTATTTAGGTATTTTAAATGTCGTCACAACTTTTTTCAAAATGTCAAGGGCCTCAAAATTCTTAAAACGGCACTGCTGAGACACTGACCATTAGAGTGACATTAATTCATTTTGTTCAAAGTCTGAGGTTATTTCTAAGATTACGTGATACTCTTTATATAAAAGATGAAAATGGTTGAATTCAGGTAAATTTCGAACTGAAAACGTTCAGGTCTGTTATATATCCTCTTAATCTCCGAACTGTCTTAGCATCGAAGTCAAAATGCCCGTTCTCACCCACGCGCATCTCAGACAAAAGACATTAATAGAAGACACTGGATGCTGCTGGACTCTGCTTCCTGTATGTTCACCGGAGCATAATAAACAACGCCGTGTGTTTCTGCGTTCTTCTAATGCTTTCATTTGGACAAACCGTAGAAATGCTTTCAAAGGAATTCTCTGATAAACACTGAAACGTCAAAGGCGCCCGCGGACGATAAAGCTGCTGCATCAGACCCACAGTCAGTGCGCAAGAGGAGGAAAAGGAGGAGGAGGAGGAGGAGGAGGAGGAGGAGGAGGAGGAAGAAGAAGAAAAGGAGAAGGAGGAGCAGGAGAAGGAGGAGCAGGAGAAGGAGGAGCAGGAGAAGATGGAGGAGAAGGGTGGGACGTGGAATTTTATCAGTGAAATAGGATTCTCCCACCTCAGCATCAACCCTAGAAATACCTGAATTTTTTTTTTTAACGGATGCATAAGGCATGGCCGCTTTATCCACTAGGTAAGGTAAAGTAGGTATACCTACTACTGCCTAGGGCCTCCGAAGTTTTCAGGAGCCTACGAAAGCCAGAAAATAAAGCATTGAAAACACAAACTTAGCGGGGTCTACGTCACCTAAATTATCATTTTTTTATCTGTTTATCAATTTAGCGTTATCAATTTTATCAATTGTTTGCAATCTTCGTTCGCTTTTTTCGTCTTCAACTTTGTGGTGCCTTTTAGCCCTGGTGCCCTAGGCCTTGTTCAGCAGTGGCGTAGTCAGGATTTCCGAATAAGGAGGAAATTCGACGTTTTCCGGCCAAAAATCTTGACAAAAGGTCGTCGTCTCAAACGCTTTAAAGTCTGATGTTTCGTGCGTTTTCCTCGATTTACTATACTACCCCTCCCCCGCCACTACGCACCAGTGTTGGACGAATCTCACGAGCGGTCCGAATAGGGGGCCGCCTCCGTTCCGTTCCTCTGGCTACGCCAATGGTGTTCAGTGTTCTATGTGCTACATATTCTGTAGTGGTCTTAAAAGACATTGTCATAATTAAGTAGACGATCGCTCGTATCAGCCCCGATCCGCTAACAGCTGAGGCCAGTAGCGTGCAGAGGGGGGCGGTGGCCGGGGCACACCAGAGGGGACGTAAAGGTTGATCCGACGACCTTTTTTGCTCGTAAACACTTTCTTTTATTTACAGTAAAACTCTTTAAGATTATCGATTATGCCTCGGGGGCACAGCAAATGGGGGCGTAATAGGGCGCTTTTTGCTTGTCTCGGGTATCAACCAAATGATGGGGCATCCGAATTGATTTTGACCCCGGGCGCCGCGTGTGTGTGTGCTCTCTGCTCGCCACTGGCTGAGGCAAAGATAGAAAATGCGTATCGGTTGAGATATAAGCTTAGTAACAGTAGGCGTAGTTTCCAGTTTCAACGCCAACACAACTGCGTCTAATGCTCGTCGGAACGTGAAAGTGGATTAAGAATAGACGCTCAAATGGCGTTCAAATTCAGCGAAAGACATTTCACCATGTTAACACAGAAGAGGTTTAGACCATGCAATGGGTCGCTCTGATTAGTAGTAGGAGACCAAATCAATAACCGATGAAAACTCTGGAAATCGCGAACAAATCGTTGGCATTTATTTCTGAACGTCATCTTCTTCTTAAGAATTCAAAATAAGAACAGTTGAAGATGTTTTTGTAGAAGTTCACAAACCTGCGATTATTATTATTATTGGCACTGTTGGTTCATGTTGCTTCTGATGCGGCGAAGAGAACTCAATGATCTTTTTCATAAATGTATCCGCTACAAGTGGCTTTTATTTCGAAGATCCTATAATTAATTGCTGCTTAATTTATGTTTTGGATGTAAACACCGATTTATTTAAATAGAAGCCCAATTTTAAAGATTCATATTCCCAGTAAACCATAGATACACCTCGATATTCCAATACCCGTCAGTCTGGTGGCTATGTGCGTAGAAGGACCTCGATAGTCAAAAGAAACAAATTCTCATACGTAAAGTTTTAGCAGTACTTACAATGTACAGCTTCTTGCGACTGTTTACTGGCGTCAATAGAGAGGATTACGGTAAATCGGCGCTCGCTGTTTGCTCCGCTGGCCATGACTGTTAATAAGAGCGGCGCAGTAGAAGAGGGTTTACTCCGCTTCACAGTTGTTCTAGTGCTGCCGGTCTATAGACGAACCTCCAACGGAAGGAGACGAAGCTCTAAACGAAGCGTCTGTGAAGTAGAACTAATAGCCCGGCTGAAAGAGATGGAGCCACACGCACACACACCACGCACGCACGCACACAGATACAACACAAACACACACACACACACACACACACACACATATATATATATATATATATGTGTGTGTGTGTGTGTGTGTGCGCTCATACGGACTCGTCTTTAAACAAGCACAACACACACACATACACATACACACACACATATATATACAATTTTATACATATAATATATATATGTTTGTGTGTGTGTGCGCGCTCGCTCATACGGACTCGTCTTTAAACAAGCACAACACACACACACACACACACACACACACACAAGTAGAACTACTGTATACCTCGTAAGCGTTGACTGTCTGTAGAGCGAAACACCGTGACTTCCAAGTGTTATTTGACCGGCGACGAATTGTGAGATCTTGGATTCTGTTGCTGATTCATTGGCCAATCGTCGTTAGGCAGGCTCTATATTCAGTGGCGTAGCCATGGTTCCGAAATAGGGGGCCACCAAGGCTTCTACAGACCGACGTTTCCACCAGTACAGATCAGAGGGCTTGAGGATGCGGGGTGAGCTCCCTGAACGGGGTCTCCCCAGCCGAGAAATTTGAGGGTAATATTAAAATCAAACCTTGCAGCTATTTGGCGTATATTTTTCAGACTATTTGAAGCCATGCTGACAACCCCAGCTGAAGAAATCTTTTCAAGATTATTAGTTTTTAGCAGTGGCGGCTCCACAGGGGCCCAGGAGGCCCGTGCCTCCTATCGAGTGCCTGCCCCAGTTGGCAGTTGCCCCCCTGTTGGGACCCTATACTTAATACTACATAATATCTTCCTAAGCGCCTAAGAATAAGCAGCTACGGTTGTGCTGCTTTCCAAGGCGCTATAGAAATCCACGAGATTTTACTTTACTTTACCAACAAATGGTTGCCCTCATGATTAGAAGTTGCCACCCCAACGGCCTCACTTACCAAATCCTGGAGCCGCCACTGGTTATTAGCTCCGCCCCCAACCGCAGAAATGATGAGGATTGTCAGAATTATAGGGGAATTGCACATTTTAAATGTTTTAATTATGATTTATTACTGAGTGATCAACAGCTGTAAAACGTCTACGCACAGTATAACGATTCTGTTGGAAATCACCCACCGACCCTCCCCGAAAAATTTTTCGACGATTTTGCACAAATCACACGACTGATCCCAGCCCGAATACAATGTGCCAGGCCCTGAATTCCCCTCATGGCGACGCCAGTGTCTATGTTCATCTGTGCTACGGGGCCGTCCATAAATGACGTCACGCACTTAAGGGGAGGGGCTTAAAACATTTGTGACGACGTGTGACGACGGGGGAGGGAGCCTCAGGAAGGGTTTCCGAAAATGTGACGTCACATAATACTAAATATTTTTATTAATACCGCAATGCTATATCACCACAAAATTGAGCGAATTTTGCACTTATAGTTATTATATATACTTCATTTTAAAACAAGAATTTGAAAACATTTCTGAATATTGTTTCAACTATAATAATTATAATGAATATTTTCAAACGAAACATTAATTTTGACATTGAAAAGACGACAATATGACGGGGGTTTGACGCGTTGTGACGTCATATTTGAGGGGTCTGACTTTTTGTGACGACGTGTGACGAGGAGAGGGGTAAAAACTGCCAAAATCGCGTGACATCATTTATGGATGACCCCTGCGATTCGACAATCTCATCAAGTATTTTTCCTTGCATATACTTTGCATCAGTGTTTTAAAAAATAATCGAATGTGAAAATGTGCGCCCGGCTTTACTAGTCTAATGCCGTGTGTTGCAGCAGAAATTCTGGCCAGTTGATAAAAATGATGTTCCCTGTATTGTCTGCCATGAAACACTTGGCTGTACTCTTAAATCCCTCATTTTCCTATCGACCCCAAAATTCATGGTTGAACCCCAACAGGTATTGGCATAATGATTGAGAGAGCACAAAAGATCGAAAACAAAAGTTTCCAATTGCAGTTGTCAGAAACTGCAAAGACATATTATTTATGTTCAGGAGTTTTAAAATTCTAATAGAAGCAGGTTGACGCGTATCCACAGGTACGTGACCTTTGCGACCACCACCATTTAGACCATTCTTGTGCTTTCATCGGCGACGCCAGAGGCGTAGCAGCCATCTGGACGACCTGATCAAATGCCAAGGGCCCCTGACCCGCAAAGGGTCCCCGACCCGAGCAAAAAAATTTTTTTTCGCAAAGTTGTAAAGTCGTCAGATCGAAAGACCGACAAGCAAAAGGAGGTCGTCAACAAGACAACCAAAAAAAGGTCGTCAACATTTTCGAAAACCTGTCAGATCGTCTCTGGAAAGGGCCCCCTGCCCGTTTTTCGCCAAGGGCCCCGAGCATATTGCTACGCCACTGGGCGACGCACTCGGGTTTTAGAACTAAAAAAATTCCATTCTGCATTTTGATGCTTTTTGCATTGGAGAATTTCTGTAGGCCTACAGACTTTACAAAGGTCGCCCGCTACCAAGATTTAAACAGGGAGCCCAGTTAACTTTGGAAGAATGCCTCCCTCTCCCTCCAGTACAGACCGTCTGTAAGCCACCGACTATTGATTAAAACTGTCAGGCATGTTTTTCAGTATGAACATTTTTTGCATAGTCATTCTTTAAAATGTCTTAGTTAAACTGTCATTTATTACAAAAAATGAACATTTTTGCATAGTAATTCGATATACAGTAGTCGGCCGTTCTTTAAGCAAGATTGGATCTGCATTTTAGAAACAGCAATGTTTCTAACAAAGAGCCAGTCATCCTGGCTCTATGTGGGCGCATAATAATGATGCTGCCGTGAGAAAATATGCGTCCCCCTGGAACAGATGCTGCAGGCGAGCAGAGTTTTCTTTAAAAGAGCCGTTGTAGGTGTAGAACTGTTTTGATGAGGCAGCCGACTGCCTCTTCTTCTCTATCAAATCTCCTAGAAACTTCTAGTAGAACATCACGTGATCCTCTTTGTTAGGCAACCACGTTAACTGCCGGATGGGCTAAAATAACCTAGATTTCCTAGATAGCAAACAAACATAACCTATGCACTTTAACCTAGATTTTATATGACCTCTGGCAAAATCCATTGTGAGTGTGTGTTTTGTAAAGGCTGAAATGTACTGCAGTGTTTTATGGTCTAAGCCAGTGACTGACTTCAAGGCCAAGCCAAGGAGGACTCAGCCCCAAGGCCAGGACAAGGACTCGACCCTCAAGGCCAGGACAAGGACCAGGGACTCAACCCTCAAAGCAAGGTCAAGAACCAAGGACTCAGCCCTCAAAGGCCAGGACAAGGACCAAGGACTTGTTGCTTGCCCTTAAGGACTCCTTAGCCTAAGACCAGGACCAAGGCCAAGGACCAGCATCACTACTCGCTGATCGAGGATGAACTCTCAGTTGGATTGAAATTTCGATTTTAGGCAAATATTTTGGGGTGGGTGTAGTTCAATCAGTCATGGACCTGGTTTGGATACACCCATGGGTTGGGTTTGGTTGGATTGGGTTGAATCAGACAGTTTCATGTTTGTGGTGGGTTGGATCGAGTCATAATATAAAAGGGAATGACCGCATGTGTATTTTCCACCGGATACCAGATCCGGATATTTTGGGTCAACATTTGCCAGATCCGGATCCGACGCGAATATTACCGCACAGGATTGGAATGACCCTGCGAGTCTTGAGTTTGCAATTAGACTAGGTCTGTGCGCGCCAATGATGATGATGATGTCGATGATACTGATGATGATGATGATACTGATGATGATGATGACGACGATGATACTGATGATGATAATGATGATGATGATGATACTGATGATGATGATGATGATGATGATGATGATGATGATGATGATGATGATGATGATGATGATGATGATGATGATCTACCTGGGGTTGAATGTAAATGGGATAATTATTTCCACAGAACTAAAAAGAGACTCATTAAGGATAATTATATCACACGTCACACAAACATAAAATATTTTGACAAGTTTTAAAAACACAATTTCAATTCAAAGTGAAAGTTAAACGAATTCTGCAGAGTTACAATTAAATCATGCGACAAAGAAATTAAAAACCAAAGCAAAAGTCAATATTCGGTAGTTTGGTGACATAGGGGCCTAAGTATTTGGCGAATCCGGATATTGCCGAATACCTCACTATTCGGCCGTGGAGCGAATGTCCGGAGCGGTTTCCGGTCATTCCCTAGAAAATAAGTCGTGGTTTAAGAAATGGCAGTGTATTATGGTGGTTTGGGCTGGGCCAACCGTGAACCGCCGCCAAGTAAAATCATGATGGGTTGGACTTTTATTGGAGTTGAATATCCACTTCATTCTTAAAAGTCACATGATGGTTGGCGTTTTCACACTGGGTTTTTTAAAAATGGACCCAAAAATGCTGACGACCATTGTCTCATCAGTTTTCTGTTAGTTGAATAACACAAATACTTGACGACCTTTTTTTTTTAGTCACCTCCTGGTTTTTTTTTCTTATTGCACTTCATTCTTAAAAATCGGACATAGTGTCTTTGTATATCTAAAATATTCTTCATTGTTCTTGGGGGTCATACACAAAGTCTTATATTCTGATCTTAAAGTCTTAAGATCTTAAAGGATAGTCGGATGTCTTCAGACAATGCAGCTGGATGGACAGCTTAATCGCCCATTAACATAGAAGATGTCATCGATCGTGGATCCAGGCGCAGGTTGGTTGTTCCAGAATCCAGTAAAACAAGCGGAACAACGCCAGAAAGTCTCGCCATGTTTAGAAATTCGAATCTATATTCATACTGTATATTTGTCTCATCTGAAATTTAAATCGGTAAACGCAAGTAAATTGAGTTTCTTTATCGCAGCAAAGATTTTCTCATTTAACGAATACGTTCGCGATTCGAAATTAAAACGAAAACCCGCGTCGGTCAGAACAGTGGCTAAAAGTCAGGTTTTAGCACCAGAGGAGGAAGCGTCGAGCAAATTAGAAATTAGGCGACACCTAAAACAATCGATATCAAAAGGCGCCGCAACATCGAATCCTCCCCCCACCCACCTCAGACTGCTCAAAAAAGTCTTGACGCGTAAAAAGGTCCCCGTGGTCGATAGTTTGTTGTTTCTCTTTAATTTTAAGTTATAATTTATTGCATTTCCGAAAAACGAAAAAGGCGCCACTTTTCTGAAAATTTCCTCAGGGGTGGCCGCACCTTCTTCTGCCGGCATCTGCACAGCTGAGCCGGCCAAGTGCATCCCATGCAGCCCCTAGCTACGCCTCTGCGCCAGAATTGATGCAGATGGTCAACCAATTGAAACAGTTCGTTTCACTTAATTAGCATACAAAGCAGATCTAGACATTACAATATTTTAGCAAGCGTTTACTTTTAAAAATTTTGAGTGAAATTAGTTCATTGCTAAGGATTCAATTTTCATCTCGACTCTGAACTTTTATCCAAGTCAGGGATATTTTACACCCCCTAACACCTCCCAACACCTCACAATTAGAGGTCGACACCCCCCAAATTTGGTAATGTGACAATGGTACGCATTCAAAATGCATACTAATTAGCCCTGAACACCGCCCCCCGGCCCCCCCCCCCAATGGAGAAGGACACCCCCAACTTTTATTATCGGATGACTTTTTTTGCTTGTCAGACTTTTTTGACGCCCGATAAGGTTTTTTTGCTCGTCAGACTTTTCGGTAGAGACTTCCAAACTCCGACGCCCCCAGATTTTCCCGACCCCCCAAATTTACAAGCCTAGAATCATAGAAAATAACCACATACACAGATTTTCCCGACACTCCCCCCTCAATTCACAATCCTAGAAATAACCCTGATCCAAGTTTATTGAACGTGTTTTGCTAAACCAAAAAGTACATCTTTCATAGCACAATATTTTACTGGCTGAGCACTAAGTACACTGTTAATACCAACCAGCTGATAACAGCTCTGATTTTGTTAGATCTGCAAGTTCAGTACAAGAGACGATACAATCTTTCTCCATAGACCTGGCTTGGATCCTGAGTTCTGCGTCTGGTGGTGAGGAAAACCTCCCTGGGGGGGAGAGATCACGACGCCTCCCTCCAAGCCCCTTGGTCTGAACTGGAAATGGCACTCTGTAGAAGCCTTGGTGCCTCCCTATTCCGGATCCCTAGCTACGCCAGTGTTCCAAATAGGGGGAGTGGGGGACGCAAAGGTTTTTGTAGACTGACTTCCAAATCCGACTAGGAGGTTTGGAGAGTGTCGGGAGCCCTGCTAAGTCTTCCGCTCCACTTCTAACCACCACAGAGGAAGACAGAAATAGGTTTAGGCATCCATAGAAGTGTGAATCCATCTCGACAATGTATGGAGGTAGCAAAAAGGGTAACCGAATGTTGGAAATGATGAAAAGAACAATAGTGAGCGGAGACAAAGAGATAATCGTAAAATTATTTAATGAATTAGTAGGGCCTCAACTAGAAGACTGTTCAGGCATGGAATCCATTCTTGATAAAAGATATAGAGCTTTTAGAAAAAATGCAAAGACGAGCAACAAAGATGGTCAATGGATGCCATAATTTAAGTTACGAAAAAGACTTCAATATTGTGGACTGACAACATTAGAAAGGAGAAGAGAGATTTGTTAGAAACTTACAAAATAATGAATGGGAAAATAGATGTGCCATACGGTCGATTCTTTACATAGGCACACTGCAGCAACACAAGAGACCACACATGCAAATTGTTTAGGCAGAGGGTGGAACCACGAAAGAAAGAAAATAGTGTAATGGTTGTGGACAAATGGAACAGTTTGGACGAGGTGGGAGTGACAGTTGAAACAGTAAATCTGATTCAATCCGGGCTGGGATCTGGGAAAGTTAGGTAACTGAACCAGGCCCGTCTTATACCTGTGTGGGGCCCCGGGTATCTGGTGACCTGCGGGGCCATAGATGTGAAGATCAAATGTTGACAGGCAAAAAAGGTCATCTCAATAACGTTTTTGAATGTTGACAAGCAAAAAAGGCCATCTCCAGACGTTTTTGGGTGTTGACAAGCAAAAACGTTTGCGTGCGGCGCGGGGCCTCTAAGATGCTCAGGGCCCCGGGCACTGTGCCCGATTTTTAACACGTAAAGACGGGCCTGAACTGAACGCAGAGAGAGAGAGAGAGAGAGAGAGAGAGAGAGAGAGAGAGAGAGAGAGAGAGAGAGAGAGAGAGAGGCCCACTCTCGCGGCTTTCATAGGAGCTAACTTAGCTTCCCAAACCACTTTAAATATCACTATTAATTTTTTAATAGAAAGATGCTCGTTTCGCTCGCGCTCGCTTCGTTCGCGTGCAGGATAATACTAATATCTATCCACATCGCGCAATGCGAATCAGGCTCACTTCGCTTCGCTCGAAGCAACGAATAATCCAGAACGACCAATCAGAACGCTCACCCAGCCAACCAATCAGAACGCTTGAAGGTAACCAATGAGAACATCAACCAATCAGAACATCACACAGCCAACCAATCAGAACGCTCGAACGCAGGTAACCAATCAGAACGCTCACGCACGCTTGAATCAGAACGCCAATCAGAACGCAATCAGAACGATCAGCCAACCAATGACAACGCTTGAAGGTAACAGACATACAGAGGAAGGATTTTAATATTATAGATATTATAAATGCTGGGTAATTGCCATTCATCCCATTCTCATCTTCTGATGGCCTATAAAATTCTTTGACCACAGGGACTGCGATCATTTGTTGCATTTAAGCAAACAAATTATTTTGTAAAGATTAATTTAAAATAAGCAGACATCTGGAGCATATGTAGGAAGTGCTCAACAGATGTCAAAGCAATATTATTAATGCGATTATAGATTACTGCTGCATGAAGTCAAATCCAAATGACCTCCACTGCAGACAATATATGCCACTGCATTATGAGGCGTATTCAGATCGGAAAGAGAAAAGCAGTGTCAAAGATAAGCCATGAAGAAAGGCTAAACTTGCTAAAGCATTGTAGATGAACAGCTATAGAAAAATGGAGAGTAAGAAGAGATCTAATATAGAGTGACGTAGCCAGAGTTCCGAAAAAGATGGGTACCGACGCCGAGTTAAAAAGTCAACAAGCGATAAAAGATCATTTTTAGGAGTCTTTGGCATATTAACTCCCTTTATATCGCTTCTCTTGCAATCCTTCTCCTCCCGTAAAATTTCTCGACCGTTTTGCGCAAATTCCGAGACTGATCCCAGCCAGAATGGGGAGAGACCCTCTGTGGCTGCGCCATTGCTTATAGAGACCTACAAGATATTGACAACTAAGAGGAAGTGCCATATGTGAATGTGACAGATTGTTTCCCTAGCACAGTATACAGAATACGTACTCGAGGACGTGACAGAAATTCTTTATGGAACGAGTTGTGGGGGCATTAACAGCACTAGCGGCATTTCTTTAGCGCCAGTTTGAAAACCATTGGCTGCATCATCGATTATTTTTCAGTTGCTTTAATTACTTGTAAGCTAATTGTTTCACTTCTGGTGGGCAGAAATTCTGAAAATAGATTTTAATTAAACTTTATTCTATTAATGATTTTTTAGTGTGCGGATTTAGACATTTAGAGTGAATGGACTTCATAAGTTCATACTGTAGATCTTCACAATAATAAAATATATCTAATGAAAGTAACAATATTACTTAGAAGGTAGTCTTGTATCTAATTTGCTAAGTGACTTTCGTCTGACATAATCTATTCAATGAAATTGGTTCCAGGATACACTAGTAACGATCGAAAAGCACACGTATCTAGACACGTCACATAGGCACGAGAATCGACATATACAGTCGATGCAGCTCAACGAATCGCTAAGCAGGCCGTCGGCTCAGGACTCAGTCGCATCATGAGCCAAGTGGACGGAACGAGAGAAATCAAAAGGCCGCAATTGTCACGAATAGTACATGAACATCAGACGCTTCCTTTAGCTTAAGTCATCCGCATCAGTCTTTACGGCAGGGGTGGGCAACCTACGGCTCGCGGGCCGCATGCGGTCCGCGGGTACCTCTTATGCGGCCATTCAGATTGCTTCAGATGAACAATAATTATTTTAATTAATTTAATTACTTTTCTCGCAACACATTTTCATATAATATTGATTATCGATATCAACAAAGCCTCTACTGATCTGCAGTTGGAATTAATAGACTAACAGAATGACAACATTCTGAAAGAAAATCTCAAAGAATTGGATTTAATAACAGACTTGTGTGCATCACTAAAATGATAAGTTAACAAATATAAAACACATTTCCTGGAAAATGTAAATTTTATTTGCATCAACTTATAATTTGTGAACAGAATTTGTCCTGCATGAACCTTAATAAATCAAAGTGTATATCCCAGCTATCCCAGCTATCCCAGCTTACAGACAGTTACAAAAATATCTCATTAAATAATTTAGTCTAAACTACTTTAAACTAGTTATAGCTGAATAGCTTGCTATTATTATCATTGCAGCAGTGTTTGAAACTGTTAATTATTTGTCCATGTTATTGAATCTATTGTAACAAGAAATTGCATGCGGCCCTTCGACCAATTTTTAATTTCAACGCGGTCCCTTCCGCCTAAAAGGTTGCCCACCCCTGCTTTACGGGCTAACACTTAATCGATACAACTGTAGGCCTATAGTAGAAGCGAAGGTCACATCGAAAGAGCATGAATTAAAGTGTCACAGAGAAAGACAGAGAGAATGACAGAGAACGACTGACAAACAACATTCAAAGATGCAAAGGCAAATACAGGAGAACCTCGTTATAACGCATTAAGCGGGTCTGTAAAATTTAGTACGTTATATCCAATACAACCCAATACGATAGCGCATCACACGGGACCATACATTGCGGTACGTTTTAGCAGAGTATACGCTATAACCGAGTCCGTTATAACGAAGTTCTACTGTAGTCTATTGGAAGTCACAGAAACACAAACTGAATCATATTTCGTTTTGCAATTTTGAGAAGATTCCGATTGTCTGAATTAGGAAGCGGTCTCAATTGTGAAGCTCTTGCCTTTCATTCGCTTCCGCTGCTGGCGTCTGGCGTCGTCTGACTCAGTCGCTTCTTGCGCACTTCCTGAGCATGACGCTCCTGTAAACGACAGAACTTACGATGTAACAATGCAGAATAACGACGATCACGACATTACTGCTGCCTTAAAAATACCACCTAGTCAGGAGGAGGAGGAGGAGGAGGAGGCAGAGAGGGACTTCAGTTATATTAAATTAGCCTCAGCCAATTAACATTACAATCGCATTTCTTGCTAATAAGCAAAATGTCATCAGCCATTTCTGACAACCTGCGTCAGTAGATTTACACAAAACCTGCATTCATAGGCCTACATGGTCATGGTGGCGAACTGTCTTCCGCCACCATTTATCAAAGCTTATTCTTATCCTTTAATTGCGCATTTGTTTTTAGATTGTTCCACTATGACTAGTGATAGAAGTAGGTAAGTAAGTGAAAGCAAAATTCTATGTATAGCGCTGCTTGAAAGCTTGGCGCATTGCACCAACTTCTTCACGAGCAGTCAATCTGGGTGAAATCCATAGTCCGTAATCCTTAGTCCATAGGTGTCAATGTTGTAGATCCAGGTTGGCAATCGCAGAAAAGTATTTCTGTGAAGGATGATAACAGGATTTGCGGTGGGTAGAATATTGTAGGCCTAAGGTACCATGTAAAGCGCTCTTGACCCTAGCCTCCTATGACAATAGTACTTATATAAGTTAGCCTATAACTAACTAACTAACTAAGGATTTCCGGTTACGCCATAGGATTTCCTAAAAAGAGAGTTTTATTTATTTTTTGAAGGTTTGTGGAATGATGGCCAGTGGTGACTGATTTATTGATAGAAAAGAACATAGATGTAAAAAACATAAATTTTAAAATAAAAAACATGAAAAAACATGTTTTTTATAAAAAAAATAAAAAAACATTAAAAAACATTGGTCTCGTTTACTAGACCAGGAGTCTATGACTAGACACTTGCTGCTTAGACGGATGAAAGAATTCCGCTCGACTAGCGACAACGAAGAAACAGATCTAGGCTACGTTACTTCCCACGGAAAATTTAATTGACGATGATAGGCATTCTATAACCTTTGACCCTAGCTCAGGACGACGAGCGACTCAATGAGAGCTAAAACACCTTCGACCGACGAAGTGACCGGGTCACATATGGCTTCTATTTCGATGGCCGCCCCAACATTC
Organism: Metaphire vulgaris; assembly: GCA_018105865.1. NCBI lineage: Eukaryota > Metazoa > Annelida > Clitellata > Crassiclitellata > Megascolecidae > Metaphire > Metaphire vulgaris. Next base: position 9,372,986 of record CM030853.1, read on the forward strand.
CAAACGATCAACTGATTCAGCTACCCTTCTCACTGCAGCTGATGACACCTGCACACTGTAATTATTCCCGCGTGAAGAATTCCTTGCATTCTGCGAACGAAGAAATAGTCAGTGTTGGAGTTGCCGGGAGGTTGAAATCTCACCCCCCACCCCCCCCAAAGCTCAAATTTCACAACTACAACACTGGAAATAGTGGAGTTCTCCAGCGAACCAAATTCAAGCAGAAGAATTAAAACATACTCCTTTAGAAACTGATATGCAGGCAATAAGATACAAAAAATAAAAAACATAAGGAACTTAAAAAACATTAAAAAACATGTTTTTTAAGAAAAAAATAAAAACATAAAAAACGTTTTTTACATCTATGGAAAAGAACATGATTTATTAATCTTTCGGATCTCTGTCGGAAGATCATTCCAGAGACGAGAGACGCAGTGTATGAAGTCCAGTGGCGTGGCCAGGATTTCTGGAAGGGGGAAGGTTGGTGGTTTTGACCGTGACCAACTTCGAAAAAATCTTGACAAGCAAAAAAGGTCATCCTCATCCTTCCTCCTTCTATTTTTCCCTTCCAGGTGCTGACAGGCAAAAAAGGTCTTTACTCTATATACTATATAGCGCTTACAAATTATTTATTTGCGTCGGCAACTAAGAGGGAGGGTTTTGACCCCCAAAACCACGTCCGAAAATTAAAAATTCATGAAAACAAGTTTAAAAATTTTTCGTTGGCGGCCCAAGGGTTTTTTTTAACCCCCAAGCCCCCATTGGCTATTAATCCACTAACACCACTGATGAGGTCGACCGACCGATCGGAGAACGAGAGCCTGGTTGGAAGATGAATAGGGTTACCAGACGTCCTTAAATGATAAGGACAGTCCTTAAATTCCGTTGCCCCGTCCTTAAGGGCGTTTGTCCTTAATAAGGACACAAAATGTCCTTAAATTTCATGCGTTTGTCCTTAATAAGACACAAAATGTACTTAAATTTCATTAAAAATAGTGACTACCGATTTCGGACATTACTCTAGATTAAAATGACTTTTTATTGATTGCTAAAACTGGTCATCATTAGTTCTTTATGCCTTTTTTGCGTCCTTTACGTCCTAAAAATGTCCGACAAGCAAAAAAAGCTAGTCATCACTAGTTTTTGTGCTTCTTTGATGCCCTGAAAAGTCAGACAAGCCAATGTGTTTTGTGTGTCCTTAAATTCTTCCCAACTGATCTGGTAACCCTAAAGATGAACAAGTTGACCATTGTGGTTGTATTGTAAGGAGATTACGCAGGTACATAGACTGTGAGAACTGGATAGGTTGTAGGTCAGGCATAAAGTTTTGAGGAGTGAAGAGATTTCAAGACCGGAGTGATGTGATGGGCTTTTGGCGTTCGCGTGACGGTTCTAGACAATGCATTGCTCGACGGCGTGCAAGTTGTTTTTTGTCATAATTAAGGTAGAGAAAATGAGAAATGGTTGCAGTAGTTCATATTTGAATTAACTGATAAACCATCGCTTGAGAATATGTCACCAGGTCTATTGAAACAATCTGGAAAACCCGAGGGTGGCAACTACGCCCTAGTGATATGGAGGTTAAATTTACGCGTACAATTCTTATCTTTTAGACGCAATGAATTCTTGAGAATGTCAGCTACTCTACATCTACTGAATGAAAGTCGCTGTCTAAATTCAAAGCATGTTTAAAACTAAACGATTTTGCTGATATTTCTCTTGAGCTGTGTCGTCGTGCAGTGTTTAATACTGTTTATTATAGACCTTCTCTGGGGAAATTTTCCTTCCCCCACTTCAAGTTTGAATTTTCCCCATTTTTGACATTTTGGCAAGTAGTATGACCTCCCCAATGTCTGTCCCCAAAAAAACTTTTTTAAACTCCCCAATGTCTATGTGGCTAGAATAGCCACTGGTCGTCGTGTGTCAGTGGCCAGTGTTAATGCTCACCGAGTGCAGTGTTTTCTATCTGCATACACTTCTGTCTTAGCTGATAACTGGTGCGTAAATAATTGAATACACTTGTAGACTTAGGCCTACATGTTCTTTGAGTCTTTCCAGTTTGGCGAGTTCTTGCGCTCGTTTGTTTTCTTCGAATGTCTCCATTTTTGCTGCCAATTTCTTTTCGGCGCCTTTAGAGAACGCTTCGTTGAGTACTTGAGCTTTCTGATTGACATCCTGAGAGCGTTCTTTTTCTTTCGTAATCGCCTGCAATTTTGACGCTTCCAACGACTAAAGATGGCGAAACAGAAACACAAAACAAACTACTAAGTTATTCTATTCTAGCCTATGCAACCATTTAGTGTAGTTTCTCACTGAATGGGTCACGTTGGTCGTCAAAGCAGTTTGGTCAAATGGGTCATCCAAGCAATCATTTCAAGCAGCAAATAGACGCATACCAGTCGGCGTTCTTGGGCGTCCTTTAGTTTGCGGTCGATGTCGTTCTGCGACAGAGGGCGCTCTCTGGTCGGTGAACTCTGATGAGGAGGAACTGATGGTGAGTCGGAGACTGCTGGTCGAAGGATGACTCAAACGACACTCCTTTGTTCTTCATCTCATTCATGTTGTCCATCTATTATATTAAAGTCAAGTAGCAAGGAATCCAAATGACTGATATTGATAATTTATCTAGCGCCGGGTTTTGCTTGCAACGCCAGTTAATTAATCGACTGCGTTTCTAAACTGTGGAATTGAAGGTTAATTGAAATGGACGAGAAAAGAAGGGTCAGAGAAGGCATCACAAGAGTTGGCGTCTCCCGGTGTGGCAGAGTCATGGTGTCTCCCACCTCCAACAAAAAATTAGCCTACTCATTTTAAACGGATTTGAGCGGTCTGCTCTGTAGAATTTCTCTTTTCTCGTTGTGATGTCACCTCTTATGATGTTATAATCAGTGTGATTCCCGTTAACTGAAACTGAAATATCTTTAACTGATATATAATAAATCCGTTAACGGGAACTGGAACTGGAAAATACGCAAAACTGCAACGAAAACTGAAACTGAAAAATAAGCAACTGAAACTTAAAAGTCAAATCATATCAGTATCGTTTCAGTTTCAGTAATCTGAATATTGTAGGCGACAGTGATATTTCAGTTTTGGAAATAATTTCAGTTTCTATTCAGTTTCAGTTAACTGGTAGTCACTGTCAACGTTTAAGAATTGTGAAGTAACAATTGCTCAGTTCAGTTAAGTAACTAAATTAAATCAAATGTGCATTTAATTCGATCGCAATCGTTGACGAGAGTTGATGTCAGAAGTCTTGCAGAAACCAGCCGACAGATACGATGGCGCCAGACCATGAAGACACCGATAAGCAAGGATCGCCAATTTGTATTCAATCCGCTCTGGAACACGAAGCCAATGAAGTTCATAAAGAAGCGGTTTCACGTGGTCTGATCTTATGGCTTGATAGACAAGACGTGCTGCTGTATTGAGGACAGCCTGAAGTCTGTCAGTCAGTTGCCTTGGTAGCCCAGCCAGGATCACATTGCAATAATCCAGACGTGGCATAACCAGAGACACTACTAAAGTCTTTACAACCGACGGTGGAATGGAGTTCTGAATGCTTCGAATTCTTCTCAGGACTGAGAAGCAACAGGATGCCGTTTTCAGAGCATGTGTTGTCATGGAGAAGCAGGCTATTGGAAATTAAGTCACATTAAATAATTATTGGGTGAAGCTAATATTGACATCTTGCTAGAATATCATTTCCAATAGCCTCCTTGCCATTTGATAAGTACTATTACACCTCGTTTTGCAATCTGAAATCACCTGCCTACCACATTTTGCAACAATTTTCTCCACCAAAACAGATGACTTTCTCAATTGTTCAACTATTCTCCTTGCTTTGAGAATCACTTCTTTATAGTGTGTTGTGATGGTTCAACAGGCAAGTTGTGTATTTAAATCCAAAAAGACCTTTAAAAAATTTCGGTAAATGCTTACAATTTCAGTTTTGGAATTAATTTCAGTTTCTATTCAGTTTCAGTTTTAGGGTTGCCAATTTCAGTTTCTCTTCAGTTTCAGTTTTGGAAATAATTTCAGTTTCAGTTTCAGTTAACTGTTGTAAAAAATAATTTCAGTTTCTATTCAGTTTCAGTTCACTGAAATATCACTGGTAGGCAACGTTCCCTCTAAGCTGCGCGCTGCGCAATTGCGCAATATTTTTAGGGCCAGCGCGCAGAAGTTTTTGAGTAGCGCGCAGTGATTTTTGAGTGACATTTATAGGATAATACATTAGTCAAAGCTGAAACATTATAACAAAAAATTGACTTGAAACACAATCACAGAACATGCAGTAATAGGCCTAATTGTGGCGAAAATGAGTTTCGTTACATGGCCCAATTATAGTTCGTAGTCTAAACAAAATCAAGCGCTATAAAACAATCTCGTGAATGGCGCCAAAGCCTTCTGACCTTGGCTTCTGACGGCGCATCCAACTTCCATTGCGTTATTATGTAGCTCAAATTTAAATAGCGTACACAGAAAAATCCGCGTTGGTGCTAAATATTCGTAAAATTTCTCAAATATTTTAGTTGAATAATCGTCGTAATGTCTAAACGGCATCGGTCCGCGACAACTGGGTACCGCCGATTGGGCCCCGGACAACTGGGCCCTATGCAACTGGGTAACGGGACATCTGGGCCCTGGATATCTCGGCCCAAAACAGCACCATCGAACTGGACTTAGGCCAAATAGCTGAGGGTTCGTTGTATAACTTCTTTATACGGGCGGACTTTTTAAGCCCTGTCATCGGCTACAAATTGAGTACAAATTCTTAATGGAAAGTGCTATTCCTTTTATCGTAAATGCAACGTATAGTTACTACAATTATATTGACTTAAGAAGAACTGAGACTACTTTTTCAAAATCCATGCTGTACCCTGTAGTAGTGAATAACTGATAACTCTCAAGTATATAATTTTAAAATTTAAAATCACAATACAATTTTCAAAAATCTTTCAAATCTCATATATACCTTGCATCATAACCATAGCACCATTTTTTTGAGTTGCTCAACTTGCTCAGACCAACTAAACTTTGCACAGCACCCAAAAAAATTAGAGGGAACGTTGCTGGTAGGCGAGCATCAGTGCAGCTGTGTGCATGAAGGTTGGCTATTGATCTAATATCTATTGTCCACATGTAGTTGAATACTCAATAGTCCAGTTGTTTACTGCTCGCTCGACCGATCGCCGGCCTGGGCAACAGGACGTTAGGACCCCGAACGCAGTTACAGTAGTTCTTTGACCCAGCCTGGATAATTGGCGGTATTCGTCTACCAAGCTGTAGCCTTTAAGGCCTGCACGGAGTAAACGCTGTTTTGCTGATTGACCTACTTAGTGCCCGAAAGCGCAACAGGCTTTGCAAAAACATGGGCAGAAGGGTGTTCTTACACATGAATAGAAATCTCAAATAACTTTTTTCTACAAACTTGAAACTTACACATATGTAATGTACAGACTTTCAGGCTGTGTACCCTTATAACCAGTTGAATAAAAATGAATATGAAATCCTGAAAAAGACTCTGACAACGGAAAAAAGTCATCTTCGTCATGAGCTCTGGGGTCTCGGTGAGTCAGTGAATGTCTGCTTACCGGGCCGATGATGTTAAGTAATTAATGCCATAAAAAGACTGACGAGCAAATTGGGGCAATTGACTATTTTTGGCAGCGGGACCCGGAAATTCTCTCGGCGGCCCTGAATTCTGCCTAATTCATTTCCGTATTTTCATTCGAATTGAATCATGGTTTTGCTTTGCCTTTTATTCTAAGTGGTCTCCGTTTTCATTCTAGTGGACTGACAGAGAGCGAATAACAACGTCTGACTCCAATTCACTCAAACGACGTAACGATTTATGTTGACAGATTTTCAAACCAGGCGACAACTTCACTGGCCCTGTCCTTGTTTCTGGCTCTGTTTTGTCTCTTTCTCTGTCATCCTGTTGTCGGTCGTTCAAACAGTCACAGCTTCATCTCATGATTAGACAAAACGCAGCGCCGTCTGCCTCGTGATAAATGACCTGCAGCAGCTGTCGCTTGCGTCTAGAACTGGCATTAGCAGAACTGATGATGCTGTAAACGCATAAATCTAAAGTCGAATCCGGGACTTCAAATCCCGGCCCATCGTCTTGTCGTTTGTATTCCAAACCCATAACATTGTTTTTAATCTACCGCGTCCGACTATCACGTAATTTTAACAGCATGCACTGGCGAAATTTTTGTCCGCTGAGTTATTTCGTTTGTCAAACTAATTAAAACACACAATCTGCTGCTATCGGTAATTTGCACTTGTCTTAATTCGTATCTAAAAATTTCTAAATTGGATCAAATCGCTTGCATTCTATGCAAAATTTTGTTTTTCCCAATCGGTTTGCAATCCATTCAATTCCCAATTTAAACTGAATAACTGATTTTGCGGTTGTTTTGCAAACATATTTAGCGCCTATGATCGTTTTTCTAGTAAGGCTCCTGTGAGTTTCATACGTTGCACTCTTTGAATCCTCCTCCTCCTCCTCTTCTTCTTCTTTTTCTTCTTCTTCTTCTTCTTCTTCTTCTTCTTCTTCTTCTTCTTCAGGTGCTCTCTCCAAAGACAGGTTCCATGCTCCAGCGTCGCCACTCCTTTATATCTTGAGCCTTTATCTTCATTGCTGAATACTTGCTTTTTCCGTAGTGTCGAACATCCACTCCAGCATCGATGTCCTTGGTCGCCCTTTCTATGCTTTCCCATACATCTTTCCCTCTAGTATTTCTCTTAGTAGGTTTGATTCTTCTCTCAGAACATGGCCTATCCACTTCTTTTGTCTTGTACGAATAGTGTTTATTGTTTATTAAAACACAGAAAATGATTCTTATGATTTCTGATTTGCATATTCGATCGCGTGAATACTGTGTTAATTAAGCCGACCAACCAGGGATATTTTTACACCTCCCTAACACCCCCAACACCCCCAATTTGAGGTCGACACCCCCAAATTTGGTAATGTGACAATGGTATGCATACAAAATGCATACTAATTAGCTCCGGACACCCCCAATTTGAGGTCGACACCCCCTCCAAATTCACAATCCTAGAAATATCCCTGCGACCAACTCACCGAACAGAAAGTTGTCAGACGGTAGAAGGCGTATAAACGGGTTAGAAACGCAAGGCAATGCTCTCTTAATATAATCGACCACAACTCAATCAATGGGTTTTCAAGGCCTACATAAAATACATGTCAACTGCAGTCAGTAGGCCTACTGACAGCTCGTTATAAACAATGACGAGTCATTCAAAATTTTAAGACAACAATTTGATAACTGATTTAAGTCACTGTCAAGTTCTACAATATAAAGCGGATGCTGAAACTACTAATATAGTCATGCAGTGCTGCAAAACAAGGCTGAAAACTAGTAGACCACGCTAGACTCTGCTATGCATTAAATACGAAATCGTCGAATGCTATTTATAATTTTATACCACAATTATTAAAAGTTATGATTGCAAATTGTATTTTTGTTCAATTCTACTTCTGAAATACAATTAAACCGATATCTATGTGTCAAAACAGTCATCTCTTAAAATTTAAAAAATAGCTAAATTAAAGCCAAACAGACTTTTTTTTTTTGACTTGAAGCAAACATTTAAAATATCCTTGAGAATATACAAAAAATTTGAAAGACATAACAACGATAAATCTATTTTGAACAA